>ML785180.1:191188-212631 GCA_009831015.1 Picea engelmannii
GGTTTATGACAGAACAGGGTTATAGTAGATGTCATTCTGATCATTGTGTTTATTTTAAAAGGCTAGAAAATGGAAGCTATATTATCTTGCTATTGTATGTAGATGACATGCTTGTTGCAGGGTCTAATATGAAGGATATAAATATGCTCAAGAAGAAATTATCCAATTCATTTGCAATGAAGGATTTGGGTGCTGCAAAGAAAATGCTTGGCATGAGAATAACAAGAGACAAAAAAATCGCAAATTGATATTGTCTCAGGGTGAGTACACAGAGAAGGTGTTGGAGAGGTTTAGAATGCAGAATGAAAAACCAGTTAGTACACCTTTGGCCATCTATTTCAAATTAACTAAGGAAATGTGTCCCAAGACATAGGAGAAGATAGAATACATGTCCAGGGTCCCTTATTCATCAGCAATTGGCAGCTTGATGTATGCAATCGTTTGCACAAGATTAGATATTGCACATGCAGTGGGAGTTGTGAATGGGTATATGAACAATCCAGGTAAAGAACATTGGGAGGAAGTAAAGTGGATTCTCGGGTATTTGAGAGGTACTGATACTCATGCATTATGTTTTGGAGGTTCAAACACTTTTCTACAGGGATATGTTGATTCAGATATGGTAGGTGATAAAGACATCAATAGCTGGACCACATGGTATGTTTTTACTATAGGTGGAACAACAGTAAGTTGGATTTCGAAACTGCAAAAGGTTGTTGCACTTTCAACAACAGAGGCAGAGTATGTTGCTACTACAGAGGCTAGTAAAGAGATGATTTGGTTACCAAGGTTTATGGAGGAATTGAGAAAGAAGCAGGAGAATAATAGGTTGTACTGTGACAGTGAGAGTGCAATTCATCTTGCAAAGAACTCAGCCTTCCATTCAAAGACTAAGCATATACAGTTGAGGTACCACTTCATATGATCCACCTTGGAAGATGGACATTTGAAGTTGGAAAAGATACACACTAGCCAGAATCCTGTAGACATGTTAACAAAGGGAGTAACTAGAGAGAAACTGAGTTCCTGCTCAGTTTCAGTTGGTCTTCAAGAATGAAGATGAGGATTAGAAATTTTCCAGGTCTAAGAAGGTTCAGAGTTCAACATATACAACAACGGTGGAGTTGTTGAGATCAGTCTCCAAGTGGGAGATTGTTGGTTGTAGAGCCTGATTATGTTCCTGATTTAGAGGTCCTTGCTTTCAACCATGTTTATACCCCATGAAGAATTTACACCCCAAAAGTATGTACACTCTTCCACGTGGGGCAGTGCAGAGGGGGGGTACCCCCTCTATGAGGTCCAAGGGGCCTATCCCCCTGGTTGGGGGGTTCGAAAGAAAAATTGCCTTGTAAATGTATATTGTAATTTCATTATAAATATGGACCGTTCATTATAAAATCGCAGATCTAACAGTAGAAATTATGTTAGGGTTTTTTTCCCTAGAAGGAAACCCTCTGTTATGAGGGAAATGTATTGTGGCTATGCATTATGGTGAGTATTGTTTTCTAAGAGAGGAGACTGTGAGAGAAAGAAGAGGAAATTACAACGGGTTTTGTTGTAGTTTGTATCCCTTCATTTGTTGGATAATAATAAAGGAAGGACCTGACAATTTCTCTGGTGGACGTAGCCCACACTAGGTGAACCACATAAATTTGTGTCTCTATTGTATTGTGTATCTTCTGTGTTTTGTTTCCGCATTTTTTTTATTTTATTGCTCTGCGGTCCTGTTTTTCTAATAGATAGTCCACCTTACATTGAATGGCCTCCATTGTTACCACTATGGGTCCTTCGGCCTCCCATTACCTCCCTCGCTACACTACATTCCATCTCCCTTCGCATGTTTCATCCTTGAAGTATGGGAAGAAACCATAAAATATGACCGACTAAGCAATGTAGCCAAATGGTACCAAGTACATGAGTCCATCCATAATAATGGAAGATGAACATGATGTCCAATTGTTGTCATGCCACCATGATCTTGATCCTTATCGTGCCTTTGGTGCCATGGGTTTTTTTCTCTATGTTGATATCGTCTTGGAGTGCTGGTATTTCTCCGTGCACCTCTTGATTAGTTTCCTTTCTGATGCCATGCTAGTCCATAATCAGTGTGTTGATGCTCATGCCCCTTCATGTATGATTATTGTTTCTCTATGTGGTGTTGACGTTGATATACATCAACCTTAGCTCTTGGTTTTTCTTGCTTAGAATTTTCAACATGTGGTTCCTTAGATTCTTATGTGTTTGGATGCCCTTCTTGGTGCTTTTCTACAATTGCTTCTGTAGAATTTGATTCTTATTCAACTTTGGATTTTGTAAGAACTTCTTTGTTTGCCACTGTGGGATCTTTTTTCGTAAGAGACACATCCTACAATGTAATTTTATTTTTCTTGTACCAAAGTTTCACAAAATTATTTTCCACATTAATATTCGATGTACCAATTTTGTTCATCCAAAGATATCCAAGAATAACATCCACATCATTCATATCAATGGCACAAAAATCAGAATGCAACACATATTTTTCCATTGTAATCTTCAAATCTTTAAAAATTTGAATATTTTCAGCTTCAATATGTGTTCTCTAAATATTCTTGCCAGGTACTTGCAACATTTTATCCAAATTCACATTGATAAAATTATACATGCAACTAGGGTTAATAGAAACAATAATCTTCTCGTGTTGAATGCATCCATGAACTTGTAATATGGAGTTGTCTCATGAAAATAAATCCTTAGTTATATTATTTTTTTTCTTCACATTATGAGACCACCTATCTAAAAATACTTGTTCATATTATTTATTTGAAAGTGCACGAATCTCTTCAAATTTAACTCCATCCCACCATATTCTAGCATCATCCCTTAACCACATCCATACCCAATCTCGTCACAAGTTTCTCATAATGACTTTTTATGTTTTATGTATTCTTCAATACTTGGACCATCATATTTTCCATTAAAACACATCTTTCTTGGAAGAAATACTTAGCAACAACTAGGGTTTAAAAATAACTTACTGTGCAAATCGCACGTCTTTTTTTCCGGAAAAACCCTGAAAACTTACCAAATTTAAAATGTTGATAACTTCACTTCCCGAACTCTGTTTTGGCTGATTTGTTTTTCAAAATTGGGTATTTTTCTGAGAAGAATTCAAATATCCATTTTTTTTCTACAAATTATTCACAAAAAAATTCATAATTGGGTCTGAAGTGTGTCTCCCCCTTTTTTTCCTAGAAAAAAATCTACAAAAAGAAGCCAAAAACTTCTTCCTTTTTTGGCTGAAGAAAAAGATCTAATACCAAATTTTATATGCCTCAATAAATTTAAAAATACAACTTAAGAAATAAACTCAAATCATTCACCAAAATATTGGACACAAGAAATAGTCTAAACCCTTGAGGTAGGGTAACACCATATATTATTCCTTATGGAAGGAATGCACTCCTCAAGCAATACTTGTTTCCTAATCAATTACAATATTCTTCACTATGCTCATTACATTGTTCATCCATTCCTTATATAATACTACCTAAAAACATTCTAGAGAATAAACCTTCTAAAAAGTCTTCTCTCACGTTTATTAACCTTCTAAAAAGTCTTCTCTCACGTTTATTATGTTCACACTAATATGTCTAATTACCATAGTAGGCCTTATTTAATAATATAGTGGACCTAGTCCACTTTACATTGAATTTCCTCCACTATTACCACTATGGGCCCTTTGAACTCCCCATTACCTCCCTAGCTACACTACACCTTTGATCTCTTCTTCATTTCCTATTTTAATGGGTGCACGTGGAATTTCTACTTTAGTTATTTATTAACTCTCTTTAACTTCTTCCAACCCACTTTTATTTTCCCACACTCTAATTAAATTTGAATTATTGTTCATCATTCTACTCCTTGATTTATGGGTGTACTAGTAATTAGTTTTAGATAATTAATAATTTCTTTATTGTCATTTCATGTACATTCCTAGAATGTGCTTATTTTTTCTTAATAACTTCTAATTAAATTAAACCATTTCCCATGTTATGAAATACCTATAATATATATGTTCATTCACATTACTAGATCATTTAATTTAAATTTTATCTCTGTATAAAATGCAGAAACTATATGATTATTTTCTTATTTAAATAAAATATCCATACTAGGGTTATCCTCTTTTATATTCTTCAATCAATCTTCTTTTAATATATTCTTGATAATTCATAATTGATACCAAGGGTGTTATATTTCTTCATGTCCTTCAAGAATCACATTTCAATACATTCCAAGGGTGTCATGTTTCGCATGTCCTTCAAGCATACAACTTTCTTGGTGGGGGAAATGGTGCAACTATTGAGACTTTGTTAACTCAATATTTATCACCCTTGTTGAGATACTAATAGTTACTAATGAATAAGGTTATCACATTATTGTGCATTTCTCAAGCAAACCTCATAAGTGACTGAATCCTCGACCTATCCTTATGGAAACATGAGCGTCTAAGTAAAAGTGTCTCCAGTTTTTCAACCCATGTCAAAAAAAGAAGTGCTAGTAGGAGAAAAATAGGAATGGTGTTCCTTTTCTCCTAATGGTACCCCAAACTCTTCTATACAACCCCATTACACATATGTGAATCGATAAACAAGCATTCTCCACGTTCATACACATAATACAATCAATGCATCAAATCATTCCATAATCAGAATCAAAGCATAACATTAATCATATAAAAAAAATGGTATCTTGATTCAATCCAGAGTTCAATATAATGTTCGTGTGATCTCACGTCAATATATACATATGATTTTCTATCACACTACGAAAATCGTCAGTAGCGTATGCAAATTAATGTATCCAACATTTTACATTTTAATGTGTCATAACCATATGAATTGACAACACCAGTTACATCATTTCAGTGCACATATAGTTTATCCATATCATCATGTAAACATTTAAATGAACCCATTCATAGTCAGAGTTTAAAACCAATTAGATAATTTAAAAGTTTGAGTTTCATTATTAAAATACAAATAAATAAACCAGGTCATTTCTAAACAAATGTCCTCAAATATTAAGATCTAGTATGTCAAACAAGTAGGAACAAATGGGACAACACAACACAATATAGTGATCACCACAAAACATAGAAATTGGTTGATATTGAAACTAAGAAATACTTTTTTAGTCGTGATATAATGGCTGATGAAAATGTAAGTCTATTTCACCATAAATCGGACCATAAACCAAGTCTAAAATTAGTGAATATGGTTGTGATATGGTCTGAAAATCATTTGTCGTGAATGGATCAAATAAATATGAGGTAAGGAAACCCATGGGGGTGAAATCTGGTAATATCGCAAACATGTTGCCACTGAAACTAATCCAAATCAACAAGAAATCGACATTTATTTGAAGCACTAATAATTCATAAACACCTAAACTAGTGTTATAAGACATGGATGAATTTTGGTTGGAGGAATTTCCTCAACCAAGTGAAGAAATTTCAAGTGGAATACCAATGAAGAAATTTAGTAAGGAATTTGAATTAGTTAACTATTCTTAAATGGATAACATTTGTAATCCTTATAAGCCTTGGTGTTATGAAGAAGCTAAAGAGTGGCCAAAATTGGAAAGATCCATGTAAGTAGAGTATGATGTGCTGATGAAAAAATAGATTTGGGTGTTGAAAGAATTGATCGTTGATAAAAATTTCATAAACTGTCATTGGATATATAAAGTCAAATAAACACATATGGGATGCTTTACAAGCATAAAGAAATGTCATTCACAAATGGATTTACACAATATGAAGGGATATATTATGTAGATACATATTATGTAAGGTACTAGATCTATTATAATAGATGAAAACATAAATATTGCAGAGAATGACAACAGAGCAACACAATAGATGAAACCACAACACCAAAATAATACCTTTATTGACAGGAAACAATGTTCACTTGCCTCTTCGCGAAGGCAATCTCCAACATATAAGTGCTCAATTACAATAATTCTCAAGATAAAACTTCTCATACCCTCTAATCCTATTTATACTAAATCTATCTATCAAAAGAACCATCTAGAGGAAGATCATTCTAGAAGTAGAAGCTTCTATTATGTCTTATTACATTTGACTTATTCTTCCTTATTGTTAGGAATTATTAATATCGACCTTTATTACATGGAAATATATTATTCTACCTACATGAGGGGTTAGGGAGGTTAGGTCCCTAACATATTCCCTAACTATCGAGATGGTCATAATCAAGTTGGTTCTAAATTTATTTTCTCAGTTTACATGGAGTGTTTACCAAATGGATCTTATGTGTGCCTTCCTCATGGATTTCTACATGAATAATTTTATATGTGCCAAATTTAGGAATTCCTAATGGAAGGAAAATAAATTCTAGTATGTATACTTGTTAAATCTCTCTATAATATGAAACAAACTCATAGAGCTCAATATATCAAAAATTATAAATGTGTAAGAGAGTGGATTTAGAAGAAGTCCTTCTATACCTAATTCCTATGTTGAAAGTGAATATGGTAAAGTGGTGGTTCTAGTGATATATTTAGGTGGCATCATCATCACATGTAGTGAGGTCAAAGCAATTCAAAAGATAAAAATTGAAATATGTTCCACTTTTGACATGATAGACATAGGCCTCTTACATTATGGTTTAGGTACATATAAACTTGGAAAATTGATGAATGTCTTTTTGCTTCACAAACCAAGTATGCAAAAGCTTTTCTAGATAGGTTCAAAATGAAAATTGTAAAATTTAATCTACACCTATGAAGATTAGGTTAAACCATGCTAAAAATTTCAACCAAAATTGATTCAAAATCACAAATGAATGAGTATATAGGAAACTAGTCGGAAGCTTTGTTTATGAGCCTCTTGCGATGATTGGTTGGGGTATTTTCCCACATGATCATGATGATCCCTTTCTACAAGAATTATTGTATAGTGATATATGTATCAAATGGTGTGCCTTGTAGCACCTTGGAATTTGTTTTTATGCTTTATCATAATTGTTAGCATTGGCATGTTCTCGAGTGTTTTGAAGTTAAGCCAACCTATTTCCAGTTTTCGATAGCTTTGTGCTATCGATTATGGTGTTTGATGACCTACCGGCCTTAAAACCCACACTTGCAAAATTCTCAAAATCAAAATTTCGCTCAGCTTAGATTGAGCTACTGCAAATACTAATTCGTGGGCCCAAAATTTTACAGATCTCAGAGTTACTCCAACTGCTTAACTCATATGGCCCTGATCTGACAACAAATGGGATATTTCCACACATTCTCTCCTTAACCATTGACCAGGGTCACTTAGAATCCATCCTTACTGTTTGTTGGATCTCCCTTCATCCATCTAAATATTTGGATCAAAATTTTGGATCATTTAGACACTGACATGTGTCTTCTCCAGATCTGTCCTCCGGATCACTCTGAAATCATCTCATTCGTCTGTCGCTTTACCTTCATCAGAGTTATCCACTGTCACATACTCTGAAAGCGTTACTCTGAAATAATACCACATTCATCGATCTCTTCTTCGATTGATCTACATTGTCCCCATTGGGGTTCTCTACTGACGCATACTCTGACTACGCCACTTCAAAAGTATTTACCATTGCTTTGGATCCTGAACTCAGGATAGATTTTATTCATCCATCTAACTAGACCTCCCTTTGAGATCTAATCTTGGCCATCCATTTTCAACGCATGGTTATAATTGTGGGCACAACCATCGATGGTCATGATCAACTCTTGATATTAATCCGCAGATGTTGTTCTTCTACGCTTGCAAAAGGGTTTTCTCGCTATACTTAGCCTCATCTGTGCACAAAATTTGAATTCCTACTATGTTCCTATATTGTCATGATCATCAATACATCATGATCCATACGTGCACTTTCCACTCAATACTTGCACATATGATTCAAGAAGGGAATTCTTCACTGCTTGAATATTTACACCTACAACATTCAATCCTGTAGATATTAAAGCACACAAAATACACACATAGATATTCAATTGATTAACTCCATATAACACTCTAAAAAGAGTGATTTCCCATTACTCAATTTGTAACAACCCTTCCGTTATGAAAACAATTAGTGATGTACAAAAGAGGTAATTTTTTTTTTTTAACAATCGTTAGTACAAGTGAAAATGCGTCATAACATATATTAATAACTACACAATCAATTTCATCACAATCAACTGAAAGAAACATCACTATTATTCAATCAACCGTATCTTATAAAGATAACATAAGGAAGCTACCCTCCCAACCTATCTTGCATGGTCAGGACCTCCAAGACACATAAGCAATGCTCAAGTCCAGGATTCATCCGATTGATTTTGACCACTTAAGATCTCGGGACAGGTGATTGTTCTAAAGAACAAGGAGGTATCTAAATCCCATTAATTCAATCATAAACCACAATTCAACACCAGATTTATCAACCATACATAACCATCAATTTCCCAAGGTGCATTAGTATAATCCACTATACTTAATCAATCTTTTATGAAATATCTAAGAGCAATTAAGTAAGAGAATCAACATAAAGATAATAAGAATCATAAGTGCAAGTACAATCATAAAGAGTCACTTCTAATTTATATATCCAATGGGATCCATGAGAAGAGAAAATCTGTTTAAGCAATACATAAAGGAATTATCACTACTTTAAGTATCCTTTTAAAAACTATAAGATAATCATAAAAGCAATGATAAGAATTCATGCCACTTTGCAAACCCATTTAAAAGAACCAAGAAGATCCAAAACATATTAAGAAAAATAGAGAGACTTCATATACCGACTTAGTTATCCCAAATAAAGAATTTTAAGAAAATCAATCATAATAAGTAAATGATAGAAGTCAATATGCCATACACATCCATTTAAAATAATTTAAGACAATCCTTTTAACAATATATAAAGAACTCATTACTAACTTACAATCCATTAAAATTAAGAAAACCCAAGTCTTAATTAAACAATAAGTAAAGCACTCAATGCTAACTTACAAATTCATTTAAGAATTTAGGAAGACCTAATCTTAATTAACAATAAAATTATTCAGATGCTAAATTACATCTCCATAGTAAAGAAACAAAGAAGGAGTTCTGGAATCTATCCCAGCCCTTGATCCGGTGTGCAGAAAAATATGACATTCATTCCAAAACTTAATCTGACACTCAATCTAGACATTAATCCGACACTTAATCCAGTCCTGGATCTGGCACTAATTTCTAATAATTTAAATTAAATTCAACGTGCAACAAAAACAATTTTATTAATTGTATAGCCTTCAAGGGAGGGACAAAAATTGATGCAGGGTCTATCAAAAAGTGGCAGTGATAGGTAAATATGAGTGAACGTGTGTAGGCCAAGCCAATCAATACAATCACAATTCACCCCTCTCACAATTAACTCTGTGAATGTTACCATTTTTTTAGAAACAAGGAAAAATCATTACAAATATCAGCTAACTGGAAATGGGTAAACTAGACATGAACATGTTAATTAACACTATTATTTTCAAAGAGAGATGTTTCCATACAGAACCTAATCAAATCCTAGATTCAGCACATGTTCTGGCACCTGATCCGGACCTTGAAATGGAACTAAATTTCTAAAAAAATTGAAATAAAATCAACAGGAAGAAAATAAGATTTCGGTAATTATTAAGCTTTAAGGGAAGGGACAATAATTTAACACCAAACACTTAGGAATTCAATTTACTATTGTATCCCCCAAATTCATTCCACGAATTGTAATACTATCAAATTTAAAATTCAAACTATAAAAATAAACATAAACAATCGCTAAATTAGATTCTGGGATTGTTTTCTAAAGACAACAAAAGAAATCAAAAACCACAAAGTTGCAATCTTTGACAACAATAACTAAAGAAAATTTTTAGAAGCTTCTACAGGTTTGGGCAGCATAAAGCCCCAATTTCATTTCCAGAAAATTATCAAAAAACAATCTTAAAATTTAATCATTCAAGTGGAATTCGCTCGTAAGACCCTATAGGACAGTAAATACAAATTTACAATAGTAACACCTACAGTGAGCCAAGAGACTTCTATTGGGTTTGTATTTTAAGCTGCGAATCAAACCTCCTTTCAAAATTGGTTAATGGAAAGGGATAAGATCGAAAGTCAAACACAAGTAAAAGAAAACACAGGTTCCAAACAGATCATTGACAGCTCTAAGATGGTTGCACAAATTCCCAAATCGTTTACAAAGGAAAAGATACGATGAGAGATTACAATTTCAACAATCATAACCACAATCCCTTTTTCCAACAAGAATTAAATTACTCACGCAGAAAGAAACTAAGGAATTTAAAAATAGTAAGAAAAACACTAATGGAAGTTCATTATACAGGGAATCATTACTCAGAAATTGCCAAACCCAAACCTATATAAAAAGACATTCTCCTTAATACATGATCCATTCCACATCCTAAATTCACAACTATATAGACTGATAATTTAAATTAAAAATATGATATGCCAACAATGGCAACGATCAAGAAATATGTACTATGTTTTGCATATATCAACTAGCAGCCATTGTTCCTTTGAGAAATAAAAAATACGACAATTATCAAAATTTTCTTCTAGGTCTCAAACCAATAAGGAACTTGTCAATCCAAACTTAAAATTACAACACACTTTAGGTTGGATTTCTAAATCTCTTATTACACAATAAAATCTCAATGCAATTACAAATCGTGAATGAAAAAACCATAACCGACGATGAAGAATCGAAGATGTTCTTCAGCAAAAGGTGCTCATTCCTTTCTCCCGCTTTCTAATCATTGAGACTTCACCGATACCTCCCAACCAATGCTAGGGGTACTCTTCTTCCCCCTTATCCGCCCAAGACACAAAGGGGCCAAGAACAAAAACCAGAAATACTATAGCTCCAAGTTTGCCTCACAAGGGAGAGCTACCACTCTATCCTCAAACTTGGTTTCCCAACTCTCATAAGTAAAACATGGTCCCAAATGATTTTGGCAGGATAACTTTACCAATAACCAGTGTGTGTCATTTCCCATCTAAACCATTTTCTTTATAGGAATTTCCTCGCTGACACATGTCCACATGCATAATTAATTAAATTTTTAATTAAATAAATTAGGATTATTCACCCTCACACTTGTCACCCTCTCCCCAAGTTGCACAAGTAATTACATATTTTATTTTAATTAAAAGTCATTTTCCCTCACATTTCCCAAATGTGTTCCTTAAATCGCTCTTAATTGTCTCTTTATTCCACAGATTCTTATTGAATGAATGTCTCCTTACTAAATCTTAGTTAGAGTTAAAATATGAGTCTTCTTCTAGTTAGACTAGCGGTAGCTAGAATCTAGATACCATCCTATGTGTACACCTATTCTCTCATACTTTATTTCTTTCTTATTTTAAAATTCCCTTTTTATATGTTCTTGCACACATGTACATTATATCAACTCCTTAAATTTATCTCACTTTTCTTTAGATTGATTTATCTCTAATCTTTTAATTTATTTAACATTTTAGTCCCCTAACTAAACTTAAACTTAGGATTAGTCTTAGAATAGGCTTATACTTTTATTGGGATTTATAATTAATAAAATTACTCATTAATTAATTATTTTAAATCCGACAATGTCAAATTAATTCATTGTTTTCTAGGCCACCTAGATTCATTGACTCAAGTTTTTAAATTACATAACGTGCCCTTCAACATGCACTTCCGTGCTCCAAGGGTGCCACTCGCCTTTGAATGATATTTGTAGTTTTCCAACCCTTGGATTCAACAATCCACTCGGGCGACCTTGTGAGAGACTAAGGGATTCTAAGGAATAATGATTCTTCCTTATTGTGTACTCCTTAGAAATCTTCATGAGCGACTGTCTCAGTCTTCCCTCATGACATCATCGACCTCTCGAACTAGGTAATCAGTAACCTACAGTTCGAGCCACGAAGGGAGTGCTAGTAGGTTGTGGCAGGAACACTTCCACACCTTTCCCTCAATATCTGGTTTCTGTGTAGGGCCCCTTTACTCCTTATGTGAGTTTGATTAGAAAGCATTGTTAGCCTGCTTCCATTGACAAAAATCTGTCACTGAACCATATACATAATCATACCAAATCAATAATATGTCACATATGCATAAAATGAATACCCAAACCCAACACAATCCATTCCCTCACTCAATCTGGAGTCCAAGGTAGTCTGTTGATGCCATCGACATCCACAATCTATCAAGTGTCCTGCACACTTAGGGAAAACTCATTAATATCATATGTCAATACATATATCAAGTAAAAATAAATCACAACCCATCAACATCATCATGTAAAATCCATAGTCAAAACAAATAACACTGTACTATATATGGATCACTTGCACGCAAGCGTCCTCAAAGAACAAGTCGATAATGTGTGCTCAGTAGAGAGGGATGTTACACGATTGTACATATATTATGCATGGGAATACATAATGCCTCTGAATGGCCTTTTCAACTTTCTCTCGTTTATTGTCCTGATTTCCTTTCAATTGGCCACCCTCTCATGCCTGTAGGCTTACAAATTTAATACAATGGATTCTGAAACTATAATTTATTTCATATCCTAAGAACCTTCATACAAATCCCTGGGATCCTCTAGATACAGTAAATCCTCATTCTAGATCCACAACACACTCAAGAGAGATACAACTAACCCTAATGTCTTTCTAAGTCCTCACAACTCTCGAAAACTAACTCAATTACAATGCATTCCACAACTAACACAAGTTTTCTAGAATTCCTTCAAATTTTCATCAATTACACAATTAAATTCAAATAAACCCAAGACCCATAGGTCTAACCAAACCAAGTGTATTTTGGAGGCATGATGCTTTTGCATTAGACTCCCAAGGATGTATCTGCAACTGTAATGTATTCCTCTTTATCAATCCTTGGATTGATCAACCAATCCTCAAGCATCCTTAGTTCTTCATCAAAACCAGTAAGCACTATGTCTAAGTGTTGTCATTTAACCTTCTCCTTTTTATCTACAACACCAAGTTCCTGCAACTGCTCCTCCACTTCTACATCACTTAATAAAAAGTGATCTAGGTATTGATCATAATCATGAGACAATGTTGTCTCCTCCTCTATGACATAATTATGAATCTGGTTGCCTTCACTTTCTTCAGTACCTGCAAACACACACAAATGATCAGTTGTAAAACTATGAGACTCTCAAGTCTTTTCTTATGCTTCTAGCATCATCTTGATATTCTCCAATGCAACATCAAATTCCTCATGTTCCTCTCTTGGCATCATCCTCTTGTGATGTTATGAACACCTCATCATACTCTCATCAACACCTGCCTTTTCAACAATTTGAGTTGCAAGTTGTGTGTAGCCCTCTCCTTGGATACCTTCATGAGATAACATCTCATCTCCATTCGTAATAGAATTTTGATTATGTTCTGATGATATTCTTTCATAAATCATATCTCCATCTTTAGTGGTATTTATAACAGTTCCAGATGACTGTCAAACTTCTTCCATTGCACAACCTGCAATCATACACAAATTATCAGATTTAAAAACATAAGGCTCCCTAGCCTCATTTCCTTCCTCTGTCAACACATCCTCATGTTGATATGAACTTCTCAAATAGTTCATGAGACTCTCAACATTTCTCTCTTCTTCCTCATCCTCTCCAAGGATACCTCCTTTCTCTAGTTCACAAAAGTGAACTTTTGTCAATGACCTCTTTTTGAACTAATCTCCTCTGAGTTTCTCCTTCTTCAGAAAAACACTAAACCTGTGCTTCAAGCTCCTCAAGCTTCTCCTTAGCTTCCTTGAAAATAATTTCATCACAAGCCACTTGACTTTATTCTTTAGGTTCCATCCTTGTCTCTGGTTTTCCTCAATATTATTTTGTAGCAATTGTCCAATGTAACTGAGTTGTATCCTTAACTCATCCATTTATCTTTCAATCTCCTCTTGAATCGTCCTCTTTATTCATTTTCCCTTGGCATCTTCCTTTCCTCTATTGTGGCTTCTTCCAGAACCTTCATAATGACAATCCGTATTCATTTTCATCTATTTTCTTGTGAACTTCTCCTAGTTCAGTGTGAGCTCTATCAAACCTCGAAAAGATCCTCATCTACTACCTAATACCTCACCAAGATTCCTCCTGAGCTATGGCCTTTTGGTATCCACTCGTTCTGTCTCTTAGAACCCTCTAAGAATCTCCTCTGCTCCTCTAGCTTCTGCACTTTGGATCACTTTCTCCTGAGAACTTCAATTGTCGTCTTCACTTCCAATATCCATCTAGAATTAATTACAACATATGTTTCTACAAGGTTCTGCCACAACTTCTTCAATTGAGGGATCTACTTTCCCTCTATCATATGTCTACTAGTTGTTGGATGCTACCATATCCTTATCCTTCTGCTACCTGAAAATATAGAGCTTCATAACCAGAGTTAATTAGAACATACTAGACTCAATACCTATAAGATCTATCCATGAGATCTTATCCTCCACATTTAATACATTTGAATGGACAACTTTCTGCCCAATGCTTCTGCAGTAACTCACTAATGGATTATGTATCCAATTCATTTTTATGTCTGTCTGCACAATCTTCTCAGGCTTCCTTCTAAATCACCTTAGATTCTTTGTTGGCTACAATTTCCTGTTGCATATTTCCACTTCAATTTATAGAGAAAAAACAACACTCTGATACCAAAAATGAACTTCATTCATTTAAGGTATTCCATCCCCTGCGATCAATTACATAGGAAAATTAAATTTCCTGCTCTTATACCGAAATTGATGACCTCCCAACTTTAAAAACCACACTTGCAAAATTCTCAAAATTGAAATTTCGCTTAGCTCAGATCGAGATGCAACAAATACTAACTCAAGGGCCTAAAACTCATTTAACAGAGTTCAACAATTTTTTTTTTATGTGCAACAGACATTAACTCTCTCGATCAGCTCTCGTCTCCATAGAACCTCAGACCATAACTGTGGGCTTATACACTTTCAGAATTATCTTCTCCATGGACCATTGTACTTTTCATGATGATCAACTCCCACCGTTGATTGTCACAGGATGGACAATCCTGATCTCTCATCATATTCTACTAGATTTGGCTCCTTATTGTTGATCATCTCTCGATCAGGCGATTATGGTTGATTGTCATACTGGATTCACCTTGCTTCATATTGAAATCCTCTCTATCCGACTCCGAATAGTCGAATGTCCTCCACCGTTGATCTATCTTAAGATATAACGGTCACAAATCATCACCCATTTCTTCCACTACACCAAGTATTTATCGGTCAACCTATACATGCCTACCATGTGTCTCCTTTGTACTAGTCCATGTCACTACCACATGGCACATTGTTATTCGTTGGTGCCATGTCTGGTACCTGTCAGTTTCCACGTCTAGTCCCTGTCAGCTGCCACATGTCACTCTGGTGACTTACCATGTGTCGCGTCCTGAGACATTGTTTTATCTGATCCGGATTAGATATGAGTCGTTGGTCGACATCACTCTCTCGAAGTTCTTGCTAATAACTGACTCTAATAAGTCTATTCCAAACATCGATCAGTTGTTTCCATTCGTCGCTTTCTCAGCACTGATCTGTATCATCTTGAACGGATCTCCACCATTTATCATTGTCCTTCTATCAGGGTTACTCCAGCTTCTTGACTCCAATGGACCTGCTTTGACAGAAAATGGGATATTACCGTGCTTTCTCTCCTTAACCCTTGACCAGGGTCACTCTGAATCCATCTTGATTGTCTATCGAATCTCCTTTCATCCATCTGAACCGTTGGATCACAAGTTTGGATCAGTGAGACAATGACACATGTCTTCTCCAAATCTATCCTATGGATCACTCTGAAATCATCTCAGTCATTTGTCTCTTTTCCTTCGTTAGAGATCTCCACTGTCGCACACTCTGAAAGCATTACTCTGAAATACGACCATGGTCGTCAATCTCTTCTCTGATTGATCTACACCGTAGATCGTACTTGTCCTCGTCGAGGTTCTCTACTAATGCATACTCCAAATACGCTACTCCAAAAGTTTGTACCACTGCTTCATATCTCGAACTCAAGATGGATGCTAGTCGTCCATCTAAATAGACCACCCACCGAGATCTAATCTTGGCCATCCATTTTCAATGCACAGTTATAATCCTGGGCACCACCATTGACGGTCACGATCAAATATTGATATTAATCCATGGATGTTGCTCTTCTACACCTATAAAAGGGTTTTCTCATTGTACTTATCCTTCTATGCGCACATAATTTGAATTCCTACTATTTTCCTCCTTAATTTTTCTTGATTTAAAGGATCATTGTTGATCCAATCGTGATACATCACAATCCATACGTGCACTTTCCACTCGATACATGCACATACGATTCAAGAAGTAAATTCTTCACTACTTGAATATTTATAGATGTGACATTCATTCCTGCAGAGATTCAAACACACACAATCCACACATAGATCTTCAATTGATTAACTCCATATAACACTTGAAAAAGAGTGATTTCTCATTACTTGAATGTACACATATTGTACATAGGAATATATAAGGACTCTTAATGGATTTTTCAACATTCTCTCCACTATTGGCCTAATTTCCTTTCAATTGACACCCTCTCATGCCCGTAGGCTTACAAATTTAATACAAAAGGATTTTAAAACTGCAATTTGTTTCAAATCCTAAAAACCCTCATACAAATCCCTAGGATACTCTAGATCCACTAAATCCTCATTCTAGATCCACAATGCACTTAAGAGAGATACAACCAACCCTAATTTATCTCTAAGTCCCCATAACTCTTGAGAAATAAATCAATTACAATGCATTCCACAACTAACATAATTTTTTTAGAATTCCTTCAAACATAAGAATTTTCATCAATTACACAATTAAATTCAAATAAAACCAAGAACCCTAGATCTAACCAAACCAAGTTGATTTTGAAAGTAGGATGCTCGTGCATCATTGTCTACCTATGTGACCCACCTTTTATTTGGATTAAAGAGATATGCATAATACTATTGTTAATTATCAAAAGAATATTTAATATAAAACAAAACTAGTCAAAATATTGATTCATCTTACAACCAATAGCTCTAAAGTCAATTTTGAATATATATATATATATATATAAAAGTTTATGGTAGATCTTAAAGTGGCACATCAAAAAATACTTTGAGATGTGTAAAAGGTACAAAAGTTTGACATCATGTAAGAAAAACTAAAGAACTTCTATTAGTTGGATATTCAAATTCAGATTCAGAAAGATCTGTGGATGATAAGAAGTTTACAAGTTGAGTTTTTAATATTCATGAAGTAGTAATTATGATATTATTTATAAAAAATAAATAATATTTTGTTTTATTTATTTTTACTAAAGAAGAATCATTAGAATAACATGAGAAATAGTTGTGAAGTAGCTAATCCCTACCTTGTTAAAAAATCCCTAAAAAATTAATAATATTTAGATTCTTGCGTAAACATTATTACATTAATATATACATATATTAAACATGCTTTAAACAAAATACAATTGAGATTTTAGGTAATAGTAATATATACATATATTAAACAATCTTTGAACAAAATACAATTGAGATTTTAGGTAATAGTAGTCCAATTATGTTTAAAATTCTATAATCTAGGAAAGGAGGTATGTATACTAATTTTTTTTATTTGGTCTATATCAATAGGATCAAGAAAATTGGTCAGGTCCTTCGGTTTGTCCGTATAAACACTAATTTAAAAAATCTGTTTGTTTATGCTAAGGCACCCTGAATTGTGAATCCGAAGGTCGATACTTTTACTTAAATAAATTTGTGATAAAATTGTTTGATTCAAATAAAATTACTAGCAAGTTGGTTTTTCTGACAAGACATGAAAGAGAAATTGATCGATAGATAACATGTTTAAATAACAGCAGCCTCTTTTGTTTTAATATTATCATAAGCAAGCTTACAAAAGCTGCAGCTGCACCCACCAATCTAAACACCGCATTCGTAAAAGTAATCGAGATAATTGCAAAAAAAATTGCATTAGGGTGCATGTCATATATTTATATATTCACTAGTTATGAATTAGAATATTGGAATATTTAATTTTAAAATTATTTAAAAAGAAATAATGTAAAAAGTATATGAATTAGAATATTGGAAGATTTTATAGTTTTATAATTATTTAAAAAGTAATAATGTAAAAAGTATTGTTTCATGTGTATTATTTTTATATGAAAATAAAATCTTAAATTACTATTAAAAAAAAGGAAGATCTTGCCAAAGCCCATGCCCAGAAGCAACACAAGGTCTTTTTTTTAAGTTATTATTTTCATATAAAAAATAATAAGGCAAGCCCACGCCAAGAAGCATATACAAGGTCTTTAGGTCTTTTTTAAAATAATTTAAGTTTTTATTTTCATATAAAAATAATATACATTAAGTTTTTATTTTCATATAAAAATAATATACATTAAACAATACTTTTTACATTATTGTTTTTTAAATAATTTTAAAAATATAGAATGTTTTAATATTCTAATTCATAACTTGTTGATACTTTTTACATTATTATTGTTTTTTTAAATAATTTAAAAAATATAGAATGTTTTAATATTCTAGTTCATAACTTGTTGGTTGAAAGATACAATATGTAAATATATGTAAATCTCAGTTTGATATGCACCCTAATGTAACCTTTCTTTGCAATCACTACTATAAATGTTGTGTTTAGATTGATGGGTGACTTGGAAATAATGGAGTAAGCACTAGTTGTAAGCGTCAGTTGTAAGCACCAGTTATAAGCTTTAGTTGTGAGAGTCAGTTGTAGGCGTGTTAAGAGTCAGTTCATAGTTATGAGTCTAGTCGTCTTTGGTTTGCATGTAACTGACTCGATAGAGTATTTTCCTATATAAGGATGTAATCCGTCTTCATTGAATAATATATATAGAAGTGAGGATAGCCTCACTGTGTTGTTTGTTTCGCATATTTTATCTTGGTATCAGAGCCACGGGAGTGAAGTGCGCAGTCTACAGCAAGGTGAGGTGCAGAAACCCTTGTGTCTATGCGGGTCGTGTGGATAGCATAAGGAATGCTTCTTCTTTTTTCGGCGTGGGTTCAACGTGAGCTTGAATCGCAAGTTTGGATGCCAGGCCGTCAGCAATTTGCATGAGTTTGATCATTTTGTGAGTGAGGGTTTCGAGTTGGAGAAGAGCTGTGTGGGTTGAAGTCGTGATTACTCTTTCTTTGAGGGAGGCCGTGTGCGGTTTGTGGAAACCATGAAGTTGTGAGACTTGATATTTTTTATACAGTTTTGCATGCGTGGAGTGGAGTTGAATCGTGAAGGTCGTGGCTTATTGCGTATGGTAAAGTGTGGTAAAGTTGTGGTTTATATGTGAAACCTTTTTATATTTGGAGCATTTAAAAATAAGTGTGCCACGCCTTCTTCTCTTATGCATGCAAATGAGAAAATGGATATTTTTAAATCGTGAAGTTTGTTTTTATCAAAGTGAGTTTTTTATTAAAGTGGATGTGTGTATTTAAAAACAAAAGTGGATATTTTGTTCTTTAAAAAGTGAATATTTTGGATATTAAGGTGCATGCATGATTTAAAGGTTGATATATGCATGTGAGGTGGTGTTATGATTTAAAGGTGGATGCATGCATGATTTAAGTTGAGAACAGAGTAGAGTTGGATCAGTGGATCTGAAGGTAGAGCGACGGACTCGTTAGCACAGGAGAAAACTCGACGGAAAGTGGCATATCCTTGGTGATTCACTTGCAGAGACTAAATTACGGCGATGACGAATCTGCTTGCGGAGACCTACCTCAACGAAGCCAACAAGTTAAATGGATCGAATTTCATTAACTGGAAATTCAAGATGCAGACGCTTATGGAGGGCTATGGTGTCTGGAACATTGCGAAGGGAACTAAACTGAAACATGATGCGACTGCAGGTGCGACAGCAACACAGATCCAAGATTGGGAGAAGCGCGAAAACAAGGAAAAGGTATTGTTGCGCATGTCTGTTAAAGATAGCATAATTCCACATATTAGAGAAGCTACAACTTCTGCTGCAACATGGACAACGCTTAAATCATTGTATGAAACTAGCAACATAAATCGAATTGTGTTCCTGAAAACTAAATGTCTAGGCATTAAGATGGAGGGAAATGAATCTGTTAGTTCATTTTTGGGTCGTGTTAAAGAGGTGAAAGACAAGCTAGTAAATATAGGGGAAACTATTTCCAACACTGATCTGGTCACTATTACCTTAAATGGTATGCTAGAAGATTAACATATGTTCATAATAGGTCTCGCAGGAAGGGAGAAACCTGATACGCTTGAAGAACTGACAGGTATTTTGTTGCAAGAGAAAGAGAGGTGTGGGAATCTGAAGCCTCCGAGTAAAGATTTGGCACTGTGGTCAAATAATATATCTACGAGAGGGAGATCAGGAGTAAGAGGCAGAGGAGGCAGTTCATGGCAGAGAGGCGGTTCATGGCAGAGAGGCAGTTCATCGCAGAGAAGACAATCTCCAAATCAAGGTATGCAATCTGACAGGAATGAGTCTAAGAGTTGTTTTTATTGTGGTCGACTTTGACATATGGTTAAAGACTGTTATAAGAAGAAAAGTGATGAGGCTAGGAATAAACCTAGAACACATTCAAGTCATTATGCAGAAAAATCTTCAAATCAAGATCTCAGATTATTTATTGCTAGTGATGATATTGATGAACCCCTGAATTTTGACTCACGGGATCTTAGGCCGTTTGTGTCTAACACTTCTTTATCTACTGAAATGGTTGATTCTGATGCCTGGTTTGTGGATTTTGAAGCATCAGTACATATGACTTGTAATAAAAATTGGTATGCTAATTTTAAAGAAACACAGAATGGTGCCAGCATATATCTTGGAGATGACCGCGCTCATCAGATCAAGGGATATGGAAACATTCCTGTGACATTTCCAAATGGTACTGTTCGTCACATTCACAATGTGGTGTATGTGCCAGGAATAAAGAAAAATTTGATCTATGTGTCCACCATTATAGATCAGAACCTGAAGGTTGAATTCTTCAAGAATTATTGCATAGTGAAGGATCTGTTGGACCACTTCCAAACTGTTGCAACAGGAGTCAGAGCAGGAGGTCTATACAAACTTGATGTTACCAGCAAAGCACATCATGCACTGACTTCTGCCACTATACCAATAGAGATTCTTTGGCATCAAAGGTATGGACACATCAATCATCCTGATTTATTGTTATTACAGAAAAAGAATATGGTTGAAGGACTTCCCATGTTAAAGAATGAGAAGGTTTCTTGTGATGGATGTGCATTAGGAAAGAT
>ML785180.1:213400-233610 GCA_009831015.1 Picea engelmannii
CACCTAGGTCATGGTATGAAAATATAGACTCTTTCTTTCTTCAACAGGGTTTTATGAGGAGCAAAAGTGATCCAAATCTGTATACCAAATTTGATGAACAGGGGTATATAGTATTGATTTCATTATATGTTGATGATTTAATATTATAGGAAATGCAGAGAAGTTAATTGATGAAATCAAGGAGCAGTAATCAAAGGTATTTGAAATGAAAGATCTTGGTGAGTTACATTACTGCCTAGGTCTTGAAGTTTGGAGAAATGTAGGCCAAATTTTTGATTGTCAGAGTAAGTATATCAGAGAAATACTTAAGAGATTTAAAATGGATCAGTGTAAGTCTTCTACTGTTTCCATGCAACAGAATGTGAAACTTTCTTGTGATGATGGTTCGAAGGAGGTGAATGGCACTGTGTATAGACAAATGGTGGGTAGTCTGAATTATCTCACCACAACTAGACCTGATATTTCATATTCTGTGAGTGTGTTAAGTCAGTTCATGCCGAAACCTCATGAATCCATTGGAATGCAGTAAAGGCAGTACTCAAGTATCTAAAAGGTACACTTGATTATGGTATTAAATATACTGATGCATCTGATGTTGAGTTGACAGGTTATTTAGATTCTGATTGGGCTGGCAATCTGGATGATCGAAAATCAACCACTGGATATGCATTCGGCATTGAATTCGGGGTTGTTTCATAATGCAGTAAAAAACAGCCTACTGTATCTTTGTCTTCTACTGAAGCAGAATATAAAGCCTTGTGTGCAACAACTTGTGAAATTATTTGGTTAAGAAGACTTATTCAAGATGTTGGAGAAGAACGAAAGGAACCTACGATGATCATATGTGATAATCAAAGTTCAATCAATATTGCGAAGAATCCGATTTTTCATGCAAGGACAAAGCATGTTGAAGCTCAGTATCATTTTGTTCGAGAAAAGTTGCAGTCAAATGAAATAACTCTTGTGTATTGTAATACTAGTGAAAATGCTGCTGATATTTTCACTAAGCCTCTTGGAATGATTAAGTTTGCGCTGTTTAGGGAGATGTTAGGTGTAGAAGTCAATCCATTCTCCATTAAGGGGGAGACTTGGAAATAATGGAGTAAGTGCCAGTTGTAAGCACCAGTTATAAGCTTCAGTTGTCAGAGTCAATTGTAGGCGTGTTAAGAGTCAGTTCATAGTTAAGAGTCTAGTTGTCTTTGGTTTGCATGTAACTGACTTGGTAGAGTCTTTTCCTATAGAAGTGAGCATAGCCTCACTGTGTTGTTTGTTTCACATATTTTATCTAGGTGCAGATGCAGAATTTGCCAGCCGAAGTTTTTGCACTTGCTTATGATAATATTAAAGCAAATGACGTTGCTGCTATTTACTTACTAAAGATGTATAGATCAATGTCTCTTTTTTTTCAAACCCATAAGAATCTTTGATTTCTTGTTAGAAAAACCAACATACTAGTAATTTTATTTGAATCAACCAATTTTATCAATTCATGTTAATGCCTTCTCTGTGCAGAGAGTAATTCTCCAATCAATGAAATCATCCAGTCTGGTGCAGTTCCTCTTCTGATCGATATTCTCAAGATGGGCTATATGCTCATGATGGGCTATATGCCTCAGCTCCAAGTAACATGCAATTGCTATATAAATATTGACTGATAATATAACTATTTGGACCGGACACGGAAACTTCATTCCTATAAACTATTTAATAAAAAAATTGTGTAATTCAATATTAATTCATAATTGTTATAATATACTTTCTATTTCAATATGATAATAGAGAGTATGGAATGTACAAAGACGAATATTAATTCATAATTGTTATAATATACTTTCTATTTCAATATGATAATAGAGAGTATGGAATGTACAAAGACGATGAAATTGTTGTAGTGTTCATCTATATATATATATATTTGGAAACAGGATGGAGAGAGGATGAAATGTACACAGAGATTGTTGTAGTGATCATCTAAACAGTTTTTTTTTTTTGGAAAAGGATGGAAAATATCAATTTAGAATAAATTTTTGTTATTTTAAAATTTCCCTGGCTCTACTCTCATTAACTATTTTAAAATTTCCCTTAGGGTGGAGAGAGGATGAAACGTACACAGAGATTGGTGTAGTAATCATCTAAACAGTTTTTTTATTTTGGAAATAGGATGGAAAATATCAATTTAGAATAAATTTTTACTATTTTAAAATTTCCACAGCTCTACTCTCATTAACTATTTTAAAATTTCCCACCTCTCCTCTCACTAAGTGTAGCTATTTTAAAAGAGAGGATGAAACGTACACAGAGATTGGTGTAGTAATCATCTAAACAGTTTTTTTATTTTGGAAATAGGATGGAAAATATCAATTTAGAATAAATTTTTACTATTTTAAAATTTCCACAGCTCTACTCTCATTAACTATTTTAAAATTTCCCACCTCTCCTCTCACTAAGTGTAGCTATTTTAAAATTATAGTTATAGTGCTTGATAGTTTGTTATCTTAAAATTATAGTTGTGATGGCAGATAGTTTGTTATCTTAAAATTATAGTTGTAATGGTTGATAAGTTGATATTATACTTTAGTTGGAAGCACCTTGGTCTTTGACAAATATAGTTGCTGGAACCTCAGCATACAAAGCACCTTGGTCTTTGACAAATATAGTTGCTGGAACCTCAGCATACAAGGGTTGTGATTGACTACTGGGCACGGCCTATATTTGTGGAGCTTCTTCACTTTGGGACTGATAACGTTCGACAACAGGTTGCATGAATTTAGACCTTTATCTCATAATATACATTAGTTGAGTTTTTCCCTTTGTCAACTATCTTTATATCTTCTTTACTTCTGAATTTTAACTAAAAAACTGTTTGCTAACATTGCATTCAACTAGTGTTCGTGTAAGGTCGTTTGGGCTTTGGAAAATATTGTTGGAGACTCTGCAAAATATAGTGATCTTGTTCTCAGTTATGGAGCATTAAGGCAATTGCTTGCCCAATTAAATGAGACTGCCAATATTTCGATGATAAGAAATGCTACCCAGAAACAACCGATATAGATATCAAATTAAAATTTATAAAAAAATGAAAGTAGAAACTGCTTTGCTGTTAAAAGGTGTTGCAGTACTATATCCATCGTTTCGTCGCCCATTTCAAACC
Organism: Picea engelmannii; assembly: GCA_009831015.1. NCBI lineage: Eukaryota > Viridiplantae > Streptophyta > Pinopsida > Pinales > Pinaceae > Picea > Picea engelmannii. Next base: position 216,552 of record ML785180.1, read on the forward strand.
AGAGGTTCTGCACTTTATCATAGATGGCGGACGGAATGTTAACATTTTTCTTTAGATAATTTGAAGCTCTTACATATGCTATCATATGCGCTCCATCCATCGTCCAGACAAAGCCTATAATCTGCTTACATTCCAGACAAAGCTTATATTCCAGACAGTTGTTGGTCAGTCGTTGTGAAAAATAGAAAAGATTACCCAACGTTAGAAATCTGGTACTGTTACGATATTGTAAAATAAAATAAAACACTTTAATATAAATTTATATAAAAACATAACAGGTAGCACACTTTAAACAAGTGTCACTTGCGGGTGGGCTTTATGTCCATCTGCCAGGACCTCTCATAATAGTGACGCTACCCACCAGAGAGTAGACCAGGATCACCATTGTCGCTACCCACCAGAGGCAACCACGATCGTTGGAGGTTCAAAAACGTTTTTCACTATTCTAAGTTTTCTATTTCTTTGGAGAGTCTCCTGACATATAGTCAAGACAGCTTTGATGCGGTCTCTATTATTGAGACTGGGCACAATTAATGATCTTTTAACTTTATTTAACTTTAAACCCTAATATGGCTATGCATTGAAGATGTTGGCATATTCTTAGTCATCCTCCAAAATTAATGGGTCAGATTTATTGTTCATAATTTTCTTGCATTTATCAAGGCATCCATTAACATGTTTACTTTTTAACATTTACCTAATCACATTAAAAATTACTGTAAGGATATGTAATTGCCACGTTCCATTTATCAACCTAATACAACCAAACCTTTCATATTACCACAAACGAATTACCACAGACGTTTTGTATTGAGGACATCTTTTGGCGTTCTCAGCCGTGAGTTAGCGTTGTGCTAGTTATGCCGAAAGGCGTACACCTATTGACAATGGGCACAATTAATGATCTTTTAACCTTATTTAACCTTAAACCCTAATCTAATGGCTATGCATTGAATTCTTAGTAGTCCTCCAAAATCAATGGGTCAGATTTATTGTTCATAACTTTCTTGCATTTATCAAGACATCAGTTAACATGTTTACTTTTTAACATTTACCTAATCACATTAAAAAATTATTGTAAAGATATGTAATTGCCACGTTCCATTTATCAACCTAATTCAACCAAACCTTTCATATTACCACAAACGAATTATCACAGACATTTTATATTGACAACGAGTTATAGTGAATAGAAGTTTTTCCTCTGCAAGAGAATTTTGCAGCTCTGCAAGAGAATTTTGCAGCAATTGCAACCAAATTTTCACGATTTCTAGGGGGCCTTTCTGTTCATCTCGGAAGAGGGCGACAATATCTTGTAAAAGGACCTCCATACGCCTCCAATCAATTTGCAAAATTTGACGGTTACCCTCATTTTCAATAACATCATTCATCAGCTAGATGATTGGGTTGATCATGGCTTTGTCTGCTACCCTGGTGATGATTGCCATGGATTTCTTATTATTGTGGGAGAGCAGTGCAAAAAAAACGAATGAGAGGATGTGGGGGGTAGGAGCCTGCAAACATTATATTTTGCGTATTCTACCAGTCTGACACAGGCGAGTATTCTCTAAAAACAGGTTGATCATGGCGATGACAAATTGCAATAAGAAAGATCCTCCATATTCACGACATAATATCAGGCATCATTTCTGCTGCCACTCTAATTCGCCTAAAATTAGCAACGAATGAAGCATTTCCTTCCTATAAATACTCTTGCCATGGATGAACCGAAACCATGATCTATTGTTTCAAAATGAAGGCGTTTATTTTATTCGCTTCAGAGGAATGGCGACCACTCCGAAGAATATCTGGGTGATTGCATTCATATTGTTCATAATTTCAACGATGTGCCTTGCAGGTAACGAATATTTTGATGACGACGAGAAGAGAAATTTGATGAAGAGCGGAGGAGGAGGAGCATCCCCATTGAAGGGAATCATAGATGAGATTAAGAGAGTAATAAAACGTCACCTAGTTCTCGTTTTTTTTAACCACTACCTCATGCTTCTAAGAGATATTAAAAAACACTAATGGGAATAAAAAAGAGCAGTGCACATCATGATTAATGGAATGAGAGAGCCAACACTTGTACTTAATTATGGCATGGAAGGATTCTCTCAAACTTGAATGAAAAGCAAGCAGGAGATGCACTAGAAGGCAATGAGACGCACCCATTGACAGATGAAGAAAGATTAGCGTTATTGGAGGCTCCTCTCCTTCTTTCCATCTCGTCAAACTTTCTCTCTTTCTCTATCTAGCCGAGCCAAACAGATTGAAGTGGTTTGATAAGTCATGGTCACTGAACTTTGAAGGTAAGTCATCGTCACAGAACTTTGAAGTCACCGAACTTTGAAGGGAATGATATGCAGCATCAAAATTTTCATGAGGAACTATCTTCTGTTGATTTTAGCTCAACAAATATTTCCACTAATTTGCAATCCTGTTTGAAACATATTCGGTGTAGGTGTCCTAGGAAAACTTGCAGATCTTCCGTTGTTCCTTGCAGAAGGACACCGGGTTTCTGGTTGGTGGAGACCTAATGCACCTGCTGCCTAGGGTTTCCCGGTTGGTGGAGACCTGCTGCCTATGCCTGAAGATTTCTGGTACTCTCATCTGCACCCAAAAGGCTTGAGCATTCACAGATATTAAGCAAGCCCTTTTCGAAGCTCCCATTTTGATTCTAGTAATAATCCTTATTTTGTCATATTTATTTCAAGGTCTTCATTTATTTACTTTTCTTTGCTACGCAGGTGGGGTGAGCAGGCATTGAGGCGGTGAGCCTTGACCGCACTTGTAAAATGTAATAAGTGTATAAATCGGTGACTAGAACCTCTAGCAAGCTTCAGACCTCGACTGCAGAGGCAGCTTCAGACTGCAGTGCATATCTAGCTCCCAACTCGGTAAGGTTTGGTTGCAGCATAGCATTGTGGACTCGATTGCACCACTCTAGAATCTGAGAATACCTGCAAAGCATTGATGTTTGTTAGACTATACAGAGAAATCAATATATGAATTACGAAGAGTGTCGGGACAATAAATATGATGATTGAGTGGATGTTAAATATGATGAATACGTGGATGTTTTAACATTTTTTGAAATTTTATATTTAAAAATTATTTTTTGGTTCTGATAAAGAGAAAAAATAATTTCATGTACGCCATGGGAAATTAAGTCCCATCCAACCATATGAACCAATGAAAAATTCTATGAAAGAAAATGGAAAATTTTTTAAATGATTTTAATTGTTTATATAAATAATATTTAATCGAGTAACTAAAAAACTTTGGATTTGGATATATCATTGGGAAAACTTGAATTAATATAGAGTCAACGGGTTTTGACCGCCAAGGCAAAAGCTCTAGTCCCTGTCGAGGCAGGGACTAATAAGGGGAAGTAGTTTGGCTGAGGAGAATGTGTATAGATTTACAAATAAAACAAACTGAGCCTACAATTCTATATTATGAAAACCATGGTGTTCTTAGATCAACAAATTATCCAATTTTTCTTGACATATAAATAGGTGGATGTAGAAATACATTGCCACTACACATGAGTGGAGTATGTCTTATCTGGCAAGTGCTTTTGGGTATTGGATGGACAAGCGACGAAGTCAGCGTTTCCACTTTCTCATCTGATGACCCAAACACAAGTGCCCAATATACTCTGCCTAGCCACTTGGTCCAAACAAGTTTATAAAGTTTAAAAATAAGCTTGGTGTGTTTTTCACAATGACCCTTAAAAGAGAGTATTGGTGTATTTATTTATGTAATGTTTATTATATATCGAATAAATAATAAATAATCCTATACACTCTAGGTGTTTTGTCTCTTATGAAATCGAGAATATTCCATCTTCATTGTTTTATTAGGGATTTCACTCTTTAGGAACTAGTCTAATATTATGTTTTATTAGGGATCTCACCTTTCAAAATCTAGTCTAGTATGATGTGACTTCCCTAGGTTTCTCGTTGGCAATAATAGCCATAAAATATTGTAACTAAAGAAGAGCAGTCGATTCCTTTCACTATTGGCATTCTCCTTATTATATATGTTTTTTTGTCTGCTTTGATAACTGAACCAATAGATGCATGAATAGAATATTCCGCTACGCCTTACGCGGGAATAACCAATGGATTTGATGGGGATGACCGCAGCTCCTTCCTATGGTGTAATCGTCTCTAAGTCTTATGTTTCCTCCTGGCCTGGTCGAGCCAGTTTCCCCTTTCTATACACTATCTCTTTCCAGTATTCTCCTCCATTTTGAAAGTAGATATGCTTTACGAAGTTCTTCACAATTTCCATATCCTAAGATATGGAGTAACTTCCAAACATTTTTTTTTTTCCACGAGAAAAATACTCTTTTATATTCAAAAGGATATAAAAAATTTACAAAGACCGTTCACATGGCAGGCTGCTCAACCTAGGCAGAAAAACTTGGTTCATTTCGGACTGTCAAGACTTTCCACTCAAAATTCTCCATGATGATCCTCTCCCGGTCAAAGATTTTCAGATTCAGACTGTAAAAGACTAATCAAAGCTTTATTCTGTTTGTTGGTCCTTCAATGCCATTTTCCCAAATTGTATAGCAGATTTGGCCCGATGGAAGATTCAAAGCAATTTTTGAGAGGGAATCTGCCTTGCTGTTTTCTTCTCGGAAAATGTGTTGGAAAGAGATTTTTTTAAACAGCAGGGCTGCTTCCTTGGTTCTCTCTTTCCAGCATCCAAGGAATGCTACCTGGAAATCAACAAGGCCTTTTAACCAGTCAATAGCAAGCTTTGAGTCTCCAAGCAGTAACAACTCTTCGGTGTAACGTCTTGCCAGGACAAGAGATGCCCAAGCACCTAAAAGTTCAGCCTTCGTGTTTGTTCCTTGTCCGCAGTTCAAGGTCCATTGAATGCTGGTGTGAGGGTTTAGAACAATTTCCCCCCCAGCTCCACAAAGATCCCCTCCTTGTTGCGAGGCTCCATCGAACCAGGCCACTGTCCTGTCAGTGGGAATAACAAAAGAGTGTCGAATGGAGGGTGGCGCATTTACAATCAAACTAGCGCTAGAGGCTTCGGCAAGAAAGTGGTTTGTTATTCTAAAAAAGGACGGAGACCTGTCTTGAAAAATTGCTTCGTTCCTAGCCTTCCAAACCTACCAGCAGAGGTGGACGGGAAGCAATTTATGTGTGCTATTATCCTTAAACCAGATACGAAAACAATCTTGAATGTTGGAACCTATCCAAGGAGAGTTGATCTTCAGCGCAGAAGCTAGGTTTGACCAGATCGCTTGAATGAAGGAAGACATGGAGCGCGGATTCACTGGCAGATTTGCAGAGAATACAACGGTTCAGGCCCTCCCAGCCGCGAGCTTGCAGATTTTCCCACATTAATAATTTGTTTTCGATCAGGAGCCAAGAAAAAAGTTTGAGTTTCATAGGGCAGTCCTCCTTCCAAATTCTGTGTCTCCATTTGGCTTTTAGTGGTTTCCAGCGAGTTGCTGCCAATGCTAGATAGACATTTTTTGCATTGAGCTGGCCCGAGCCATCTCCTCCTGTCCATATAATGGAGTTTGATTTCTCTTGTAGTCTCAGGCCCGATTCTATTATAATCTTGATGTAGTCGTTCCATTCAGATAAATGCTCAGGATCAAGTAGAAGATCCGATCCACTGTGCCAAGAGTTACCCAACGATCCCTCTGAGTTTTGATGGTAGAATTGATTCAAGAAAATGAGACCTTTGGCTTGTAAGTGCACTAGGAGAGAAGGAGAGAATAGGACTTTTCTCCCTAAGCCCAAGAAGTTGTCTCTTCCCACTTCTATTAAGCAACCATTACCCGGATTCCATGAGATCCACTGTAATAGAATCATAATGGTTGATAAGAGATTTTTTCAGGTTCAAGAGCCTTTTGAAGGGTTGTCAGAGGCGAATCTGATCCATAGGTGAACCGGGATATGACGGAGATATTTTGCAGTGATAACTCTATTCCATAGGCCCGATTTCATTAAAATTCTCCACATAGTGTTTTGCCATGAGCGCTTTGTAAAAAAGAGGCAGATTTTTGAGGCCCCAACCTCCCATCATCTTGGGTTTTGATAAAACCTCCCATTTGCTGAGATGAAAGCCCTTGTTCTTTTTACTGCCTGTCCAAAGGAAGGAGAAGATGAGTTGACGGAGAGTGGTCAAAATAGAGGCTGGAATATGGGCTAAAGACATCCAAAAGACCGGGATGCTTTCCAGAACAGCCTTTATCAGTACATATCTTCCTCCCATAGAGAGGAATCTGTTATGCCAGTTTAGAATTTTGCCTTCAAATTTTTTAATTAGCCAGTTCCAGTCATGTTTTGTGTAGCAGTCAGATTTTAAGAAGTGGCCTAAATATGAAAAACCCTTTGATAGCTCCAATGATGAAATACCAAACAACTCTTTTAAATCGAAAAGCAGAGGTTCATGGACATTTGAAACAAGGAATACCGATTTGTGGATATTGATTTCTAAACCTGAAACATCACAAAAGGAAATTAGTAAAGAATGAATAGTGATCCATTCAGCCATATTTGCATTCGACATGATCAACACATCGTCAACGAAAAGGATATGCAGTATATAAGTCAGACCCGCGATTTTTATCCCTTTCAAATGCCCTTCTGCTTGTTTGTTCTTGAGAAGAATACTTAGTCCTTCCAAGATGAAAATGAAGAGTAGTGGTGAGAGTGGGCATCCCTGATGGAGCCCTCTCCCGCAGTGAAAAGTCTTAGTTGCTTCCCCATTGATCAGAACAACCATGGTGGCCGAGGAGATACAACCCATAATCCAGTTCGTTGTAATGATGCCTAAGCCGCTCTGTATGAGGATGAGGTGCAGAAATTTCCAGTTGACGCAATCGAAAGCCTTTTTGAGGTCCATCTTAAGAAGAATGCCCTTTTGCTTCTTTGTCTTTATGGTGTGAATGCATTCTTGAGCAACTCCAACGACATCAAGAAGCTGTCTTCCTTTTAGGAAGTCAAGCTGTTCTTCTGAAAGAGTCCTTGAGAGAAAGGGTCGAATTCTTCTGGCAATGAGTTTTGTGATTAATTTGTAACAGAGATTATAGAGAGAAATAGGATGGAAATCAATAAACTGTCTGGGGAGATTTGATTTTGGAATCAGTACTAAGAAAGTGTTGTTTAGCTGGGAATTTACTTTCCCTCTGCTTCTCGCATCCTCAACAACTTCCAGAAGGTCCTGTCCCATAAGATCGAAGAAGTGAAGGAAAAGTTCGACCGACCATCCGTCGGGACCAGGGATTTTCTCCTTCTTAAAACCTTTTAAAACTTCTAGCAGTTCCTCCTTTGTACAGGGGGATTCTAAAATCAAGGCTTCCTCAGCTATGACCAATTTTGGGAATAGGCTTGCTAAATCTGTCTGGGCAACTAGAGAAGGATCTGGTACTGCCTTGTAAAAATCTTTATAATGGATGTAGGCCGTTGTTTTGAGGTCTTTCTGTGAGTGGTGTAAAATTCCATTTTCATCCTCAATATCCCAGAGATACTTTTTTGATCACCGAGTGCTAGCTATTCGATGAAAGAAACTTGTGTTTTTGTCACCTCCAGCCAGCCAGAGAAGACGACTCTTCAATCGCCATCTTTCCTCGTCATCTCTAAGGAGTTTTTTTCGGGCTTCTTCCAGGCAGAAAATTCTATAATCCAGATCCATACGACTGGTATTCTGTAGCTTTTGTTTTTGATAAAGTTCCAGCTCCAGTTCTATACTAAGTATCTCGGCCTGTTCTCTTTTCTTTTTATTCCTTAACCATAGTATCGTCTGATTTTTTAGTGTTGATAGCTTTCTGATCAGGTTCCCTTGTGCATCTTCAGGTATCAAGAGGGTATTGTCCTACCAAACCGCCTTTACCATAGAATTGAAAGAGGACTCCCTCAACCAAAGATGATTAAACTTGAAAGGATTTCCGGTACCAAAACGTCCTTCACCCATCTGTAAACAGATTGGTACATGGTCTGACAGGAAGGGTAATTTTACCCAAGTGCGGCTGCATATGGAGGGCAGAAGAAGTTCCTTGGCGATAAGTACTCGGTCCAGTCTTTTTGCAATACTTGCAGATCCCTGACGTTTGTTCCTCCAGGTAGGCAGAATTTCAGCTGGCTTCATATCCCTGACGTCTGTTCCCCCATCTTTATCTAATAGAAACTCGGTATCGGCTCCCATTTCAGCCACAGATATATCTCAAGATTCAATCACCCTAGCTGGATACACAGAGCCGTCCCATTCTACATCCCAACTAGAAAACCTGCTCCAGGAAGATCATCCTACAACCACTCTCCCTTTTGATTCGATACCCTTACAGAGCTATAATGGGAAAGCATTAGTCCATCCTTCCTCACTTCCAGCTGACCAACCATCTTCTTCCTTTGTACACCCTTCACCAGTCCTAGATCCCACCTAGTCAAAAGGTATAGGGCTTGAACTTTCACCACTAAAAACCCGCAGTGCACGAAAGAAGACTCTCACTAGTTTGCCGTCTAATACACCAGACTCTACTACATCGGTTCCAACTTACGGGGCGCTTAGAGATTTAAAAGCCCTTGCCAGAGGGAAATCATGATCCTGTTATCCTTCAATATTAGAGGGGTTGGAGGACCCCTGAAACAAGGCTCCATGCGAAGACTTCTCGAGCAGATTCATCCATCAATCATCTTCTTACAAGAAACTTTGGCGGACGCAGCAGTGGCAAGGGATTTTTTGCATCAGTTCCGTCCGAGCTGGATATCCTGCGCAGCAAGCTCAGTGGGGAACTTGGGGGGCCTACTGGCCTCTTGGGACCCAATTTTATTTGACCTTTCCTCTATGCTCAGCCCAAGGGGTATATTACTCTCCGGTTTTTTCTTTGAACTCAACAGACCTATCAACCTGCTCAACGTATATGGCCCCTGTTCTGACCGAAAATCTTTCTGGCAACGACTTGATGACATTGGCTTATTGGCGGCCAAGAACCTAATACTTGCAGGAGATCTCAATTTAATCACCAGTCCAAAAGAATTGTGGGGAGCAAAGGCGTTGTCCGATCCGTTATCTAGCTCCAAACATTTTATTTACAACTTTACTTATTAGTAATACAAATATTATGATTGACACATTTTTAGAATCAATTTATATTAGGGGAATTTTAAGGTTAAAAATGAGCTTCATAATAAAAAAAATGTATTATCAAAATCAACTTTAAAAGAATCTATAGGATTTAATATGATAATGTCAACCATAAAGGTAAATATTTTTTGAGGAAAAGGAAGAAAACTGTTTTTTTAATCATGTTTTCCACTTATCTCCTATCTCCTATCTCCTTATAAGTTTACTCAAATTTCAAGTAGGCACTTGTCAAATGTAGAATTAAATTCTTCATCCATCAAGTATCCTCATTCTACATACTTTTGATAAATCCATTATAAAATAAACTAGAAATACAAAAAAAAAAAAGTATTTATTAAAAATAACTTCAAAATAAAATTAAAAAAAAATGGTTTTCTTTATTTTCTTATAAAAATCTATAACCCTTATTTTATAATTTTGAATATTATTTTATTATTTATTTTAAAAAACTCATTTTAAATCTCAAATTTCCTTATTAATTCAATATTTCATCTCAATTTTAAAACTCAAACTCATACTTTATTTATTGAAAACATATTCTACTCATTTTTTCTTATCAAGGTTTGGTTCCATCTCGAGGGATTCAAAATTTATTAAAAACATAACAACTGAAGTGACTATTGTTTCTTATATATCATATTCTGCATTGTATTTCTATCTATATTTTCTATATATATGAATTTGATAATGCTAGAACCCAAGTCACCTGTATACTCCATTATTTAATTTGTTATATTTTTGGAACTCTCGAATCTAATGAGAACATTAGCATTATCGGTCTCTGTGTTAGCATTAGCATTATCGGTCTCTATGAGAACATTAGCATTATCCCTACGTCATTGTCAAATGGTGTTATTTCCAATGTGCATGTATCCACATTTATGATAAGGAAGCAACTCCCTGAAAAGATAAAAAATTTCCTCCACTATGAAAGGTGAGGATGCATATATATGTTTTCGATTGTGAAGAAGTTTGCTTTATTTTTCCCATTCAATTTTGATAAAATATTGTATTACTTGGAAAATTTTCAAAAAATGGTATTATGAGGAAAAGATTTAAAAATGTATATATCTTATTTTTTTTTTGAATTTGAACTTTTGATTTTTTTTAAGAGAAAATATATGTTTTTAACCATTAAATTTATTCAGTTTATCAAATTTAATCTCTAACATTTTTCACGACTAATCTATATTTCTAAACCCAACATTTCACAACTTCTTTGAATTTTTATTAAAAAAAAAAGACATGATTAGTTTTATTTAACTAAAATGAATTAGATAAATGATAAAGATAAAGAGTATTTTTTAATTTTCATGTTTTGATTGACATTGTTATGATACCAAAAAAAATGGCATCTAGTGCTAAGACCACAATAATCGCATGATTTAGTCAAAAACAAATGCAATGCTCTCAAAATCATTTGAAAGCAAACCTCAAAGCTCTGATGGAAGTTACAGAGACCAACAATATATTAGTGGTAAAGAAGTTGAGAAGTAAGTTAAGTGTAATCCAAGGCCAACGGTTTTTATATAATAAATGGTCTTTATATTCCTTCATCATGATCACCTCGATCATGACTTCTCTTTCGATATTTTATGTTTTTCTCACATTTCGTTGTTTTATGTTTTTCTTCTTTTATGTTACTTATTAGAAATCTAATTTTTTAATATAAATACAACATGGAGAGGAGACTTATGTGCACAACTCCTCCTAGTGGGCTATAGAATATGACAAATCTTCTATCTTGTATGTTATGAGATCACCTATAAAACTACATGCTAACTACATTTACATATATTGTGTTTTATTGTCATCTTTTATTGTCATCTAAAATGATCTATTTATCATTATCATCAAATATTGTATTAATATCTGAGAGTAGCAAGTAAGATTCTTAAAAGGTGCAAGTTTATCTAAAAGCTATTTATCTCATATAAAAATAGTTTTAATATTTAAGTCAGATTTATATGGTGTGTCATATCATAATTACATATTTGTAATTTGTTTTTGTTTGTCTATGCTACATATGTTTCATAAGTAGAGGTTTGATCTAGGTTAGGTTCTAGATTAAGCCTATTAATTGTCACTATAACCCAATGAAAAGTGTATTCAATATTCCTATCAATAAATTTTGATTTAGCAAGGGCCAAGGTTTCTCAAAGCTCACCAGAATGGACCTCTATCGCAATGGTCATCTACCCCTTTAGCCTTATCACAAGGGACCAACATGTACACTTTGAGAGAATTGACCCAAGGTGGGGAGTGTTGTCGTCCTTATACACACCTACAATCATGGAGAAGTATACAACCCATTTGGTGTATCCTTGGATGCACAAGCGTAAGTCTAGACCCATTGTCACATCGATCTAGACTTCTTTCGTCTAGACTCACTCCTATGGAAGACAAGGCGGGTAGACCCTATTAAACTATGTGAAGTTTGATTAATGATCTAGGAGTTAATTTAGTTATCAATTAGGGAGACCCAACCCAATGAAAATCAAACGATGCAAAAATGCAATTCTTTTAATGACATGAAAACCCTCTTTTTACAAGCCAACAAATAGACAAGTGCCTAAAAATAATCGAAATTCACTTATTGAGATATGCACATTAAAGATATTTCTATAACTTGAAATAAAGCATGGAATATCTACACAATGAATTAAATAATAAAAAAGTATATTTTGCTTTAGACAATTAGTTCCAAATGAATAAAGAATACTTGTAATCAAGAATAAAAATGCTTTAGTAAATTTAAACATCCACAATGAAAGAATTTGTTGAAAACTAAATTGCTTGGAAAGTAAATAACAAAACTTGGAAAGCAAATGTTGTGAAAGTTGTGTTGGTTTATTTTAGTAAGTTTTTAGGTCTCTCTTGAGCTTAGGGGGATTAAGTGTGAATTGTTGCAATCCTAAGTTATGTGACTACCTCAATTCCTTATCCCTTCAACCAAAAGGAAGTGGTGGGCACTCAATGAGAAGAACAAACAAGGTTCTTCCCTAGCTCCACGCGTCAAATCTAGAATGCTTGGGCGCTCAACAAGGGGGACATGTAGTGCCTTGAAACCGTCCCCAGCTTCAACCCCTTCTAGCCTCCCAAGTCATCATATTTTGATAGTTAAAACAATAAATGGATTGAATGCCTAATTAATCTAGCCACACAACCCGTTTTCCCTTTCTTAGTTACCCAAGATCCACAAAGTGGCAAGGGGAGGGAATACGGGGCAGAAGGCGGGGCACCAATTCGATTACTTTGCAATAAAATGAAATCAAAATAGCCTTCACGATATTGCAAGGTTGGTCAATCCAAACACAATGCAAGGTGTGGGCGAAATTTAAATAAATGAAATGACTTGAAAATGAATAACAACAATAACTAGCCACACAAATTTTCCTTAAGGACAAATATGGGCAAAAACAAATAACTTGGCAACCTCACAACAATGGCACAATGTGGAGGAAAAGCCTACCAATTTTGTGACAAGGTGGGTGAAAGGAAATAACTTAAATGAAAAGAGCTACACTAGCCACACAACCTTCTTTTTGTGGGAGAAGTGGGGCAAACAAAAATAAGTAAAAATAGAAAATTAAAGTCTAAACTAGCCTTCACAATTTTGCATGGATGGCAAAGCCAATCACTATGCAAGGTGTGGGAAAAATACTAAAGCTAAATTACAATATAAGATTTTGGAAATTAGAAATGAGAATGCAAGCCCAAGAGAATCTCTTGGGTTGCTTACAATGCTTTAGAAGGTAATAAAGGGAAAGGGGTTTGGCACCAAAAATATTGGATGCTTCTGTGAGTCTTTTGGGGCCAAAAATGAGCAGCACCTCCCCTTAAACTAGCGAAAACCTACATAAAACAACAAGTTTTGTTTGCTGCAAAATGTTGCAAAAGACTTGGAAATTGTTAATTTCTATTAGTACATAAAACATAAATTATAAGGTAAAAATATGAACATGAAAATGGATATTAGATAACAATATTGGACAATAATAATGCTTGAAAGTAAGAGAATAGTGGTTGGAAATGATAACCAAAAATAATGAAATCCTTGGATGGTTGGACAAGTGAATTTCCAGATCTGAAATCCACTCCCCCAAGCCTTTGGTGACCTGCAATTAAATAAATTCTTGATACACAATAAAACAAGGAGGTGAGTGCATCTAAAAATATTGCAAAATACTTTCCAAACCTCAATAGAAACAACCCACAAAACTAATAGCAATATTACTACCAATCCTTCCCAAGCAAAATACTTTGCTTGGGCCTCCAAGTTAGAACAATGTAAACAAGGAAATACAAAAATAGAATGCAACAATATCACCTCAAAGAGAACACCATGTAACAGCACCAAGAATACTCCCAATGCACACAATAGATCCTCCAAAACTTCTTTTATTATCCACAAAATTTTGTTGCAAATACTTGCAGCAAGATTACAATAGAAGAGAGGGAGGAAGCTTGGAGAAGGGGAGAAATTTGGGCAGCATAAAGTTGCACTGAAAATATATGAAGAAATGAGGAGGGGGGGCCTTTATTTTAAGGGAGGAAGGAAAGGTAGACCTCCCTTGCATGTTTTACAAGTGGCATCCATGCAAGAGGGGGCTCCACTCAAGGGGGGTGCACCATAGAGAGGAGGGGCACACTTTAGGAAAGTGATGTGAGATTTTAGGAGGTGGGTGTTAGAAAAACAGGACCGTGGAGCAATAAAATAAAACAAATGCGAAAACAAAACATAGAAGATACACAATACAATAGAGACACGGATTTACGTGGTTCACCCAGTGTGGGCTACGTCCACCAGAGAAATTGTCAGGTCCTTCCTTTATTATTATCTAGCATATGAAGGGACACAAACTACAACAAACTCGCTATAACTTCCTCTTCTTTCTCTCGCAGACTCCTATCTCAGAATACAATATTCACCATCAACCATAGCCACAATACATTTCCCTCATAAAAGAGGGTTTCCTTCTAGGGAAAAAAACCCTAACATAATCTCTACCGTTAGATCTACGACCTTATAATGAATGGTTAAGATTTACAATGAAATTACAATATACATTTACAAGGCAATTTTTCCTTCGGGGGCACCCACTGTGGGGCCGCTTGCCCCAAAACCCCCCAGCCAGGGGGATAGCCCCCTCGGACCCCGTAGAGGGGGTACCCCCCCTTTGCACTCCTCCGCATGGAAGAGTGTACATACTTCTGGGGTGTAAATACTTCATGGGATATAAACACAGCTGAAGGTAAAAGACCTCTGAATCAGGAAGATAATCAGGCGCCACAACCAACAATCTCCCACTTGGAGACTGAACTCAACAACTCCATGGCTGTTGTATATGTTGGAATTTGAACCTTCTTGAACCTGGCAAATTCCTCATCTTCATCTTCATTCTTGAAGACCAACTAAAAATGAGCAGGAACTCAATTTCTCCCTGGTTACTCTCTTTGTTAACATGTCTGCGGGATTCTGGCTAGTGTGTATCTTTTCCAACTTCAAATGTCCACCTTCCAAGGAGGATCGTATGAAATGGTACCTCAACTGTATATGATTAGTCTTCGAATGGAAGGCCGAGTTCTTTGCAAGATGAATGGCACTCTCAGTGTCACAGTACAATATGCTATTCTCTTGCTTCTTTCCCAATTCCTCCATAAACCTCTGTAACCAAATCATCTCTTTACTAGCCTCTATAGCAGCAACATACTTTGCCTCTGCTGTTGAAAGTGAAACAACCTTTTTCAGTTTTGAAATCCAACTTACTATTGTTCCACCTATAGTAAACACATACCCTATGGTACTCCTCATGTTATCTTTATCACCTGCCATATCTAAATAAACATATCCTTGTAGAACAATTTCTAAACCTCCAAAACATAATGAATGATTAGCATTACCTCTCAAGTATCTAAGAATCCACTTTACTGCCTCCCAATGTTCTTTACCTGGATTGTTCATATATCTTCTCACAACTCCCACTGCATGTGCAATATCTAGTCTTGTGCAAACCATTGCAATCACCAAGCTGCCAACTGCTGATGAATTTGAGACCCTGGACATGTATTATATCTCCTCATGTGTCTTGGGACACATTTTCTTAGTTAATTTGAAATGGCTGGCCAAAGGTGTACTAACTGGTTTTGCATTATGCATTCTAAACCTCTCCAACACCTTCTCTGTGTACTCACCTTGAGACAATGTCAGTTTGCAATTTTTTTTGTCTCTTGTTATTCTCATACCAAGGATTTTCTTTGCAGCACCCAAATCCTTCATCGCAAATGAATTGACTAATTTCTTCTTGAGCACATTTATATCCTGCATATTAGACCCTGCAACAAGCATGTCATCTACATACAATAGCAAGACAATAAAGCTTCCATTTTCTAGTTTTTTAAAATAAACACGGTGATTAGAATGATATCTGCTATAACCTTGTTCTGTCATAAACCTATCAAACTTCAGATACCACTTCCTTGGAGCTTTCTTTAGGCCCTATAACCTCTTCTTCAACCTACATACCAAATTATCCTTCCCTTTGACCTCATACCCCTGTGGCTGCTGCATATAAATCTCTTCCTCCAAATCCCCATGGAGAAAAGTTGTTTTTACATCTAACTGTTCGAGATGCAAATCTTCTACCATCACAATACTTAAAATAGTTCTAATTGAAGTCATTTTAACAACAGGAGAAAATTTTTCATCAAAATATATACCTTTCTTTTGTGCAAACCCCTTTACAACAAGTCTAGCCTTGTACCGATTTTCTCCTCCATATTCTTCCTTCAACTTGTAAACCCATTTATTCGTCAATTCTCTTTTTCCTGCAGGCAACTAAACCAAGTTCCAAGTATGGTTATTTACCAAGGAATCCATTTCCTCTTTCATGCCTAGCTCCCACTTCATTTTGGTGTCTACCTGCATTGCCTCTTCATAACATTATGGTTCACCAAAATCAGTCAACAATAAATAATACAATGAAGGAGAGTATCGTTCAGGGGGTATACTTAACCTGGTAGATTTTCTAACAACACTTGTAGGTGTTTGAGGTACCTGTTTCTCTTGTTGTTGTACATTTTGATTTTCTGGTTCCTTTGGAATTTATTTTTCAATGATCTCATCAAGCATTATGTATTCTTGTTTTTCTTTTTCCTGTTTCTTTTCCTGCAACTAATCTTTGTACATGACCTTCTCATTGAATATGACATCTCTACTCCTAATGATTTTTTTATTTTCATAATCCCATAAGCGATAACCAAAATCATTAACACCATATCCAATAAAGGTACACTTCTTGGATTTTGCCTCAAGCTTTGTTCTCTTTTCTTTATCAATATGGACAAATGCTTCGCAACCAAAAGTTTTCAAAAAAGAATAGTTTACCTTTTTTCCTGTCCATTCCTTTTCTGGAATTGTACCATCCAAAGAGCTTGAAGATCCTCTGTTTATTAAGTAAACAACAACATCTATAGCATCTGCCCAAAACTGTAAGGGAAAACCAACATGCAATCTCATACTCCTTGCACGCTCTATGATTGTCATGTTCATCCTTTCTAACACACCATTTTCTTGTGGTGTTCTTGGAACTGTCTTCTCTCTACGAATCCCATGGTATGAAAAGTAATCATCAAACTCATTGCTGCAATATTCACCTCCATTATCTAATCTGAGACACTTCAACATTTTTCCTGTCTCATTCTCAACCAAAGCTTTCCATTTCTTAAAAGTATCAAAAACATCATATTTTTGTCGAATGCAATAAACCCAAGTTTTTCTAGTTCCATCGTCAATAAAAGTAACATAATAATGAGAGCCACCAAGAGATGATACCTGAGTTGGTCCCCATACATCTGTATGCACAAGCTCTAACCTTTCACTCTTCTTTTCTTTTCCGACTCTAAGAAATCTGACTCTCTTTTGTTTTCCATA
>ML785180.1:243016-255547 GCA_009831015.1 Picea engelmannii
GCCCGGTCATATGTATGGTAAAGAAACCATGGGTCGGGGCTTAAGCCCCGGCCCGACCCCCCGCCCAAAATACATTTACACAAACTTAAATATATGCGAACTCATATAGTTAACAAGAAACATTGTGTGGCCCAATGGCCGGGTGGTCGGGTGAAGCCGTGGACTGTGTGGGAGGTCCGGGGGTTGAACCCCGCGGCCTCCAATATATTTTGCACAACAAAAATAAACCAACCACATGGGGACACGTGTCGCCCATGGATTGGGCCACGTGTCTCCTTATTATTCATTTCCAACAAGACATGTGTCAACACTATATTCACCAATGAACAACCAACCGATATGCACCACATCATCATGATGGTACGGCCCTCCACGTGGCCGTACGCACTGTATGGACATGTACAGTCAGCATCCCAAATTTTTACCTGTTTGGCTTGGCGGACAAATCGCGATATCTCCTCCATACGGACTCCATTTGCGAAAGTAAATATACCGCTGGAATCAGGAAGACGAGATGGACACAATGGCACTATTTTCATCGCATTCCGAGCACTTTGAAAATTGACAAATTTTTGCCCCCTGGTCCAGATTTTGATCACTTGCCAACTGCCCTGTTGAAATTAGATTTTTCCTTAAATCTGGAACATGTCTTACCTCTTTCAACAACCATTGGTTTCCATTGCGTTGCTTTATTTTTACCTTTCCCATTCCAACAATTTTGCATGGTGCATCGTCATCCAAATGAACCTGTCCAAAATCACCTTCAACATAATCTAGAAAATGTTTCCTATGGGATGTGGCATGAAATGAAGTCCCTGAATCTACTACCCAAGAATGAGAAATATTATCTACAAAAAGAATCAAAGCATCTTGTAACACATCACCTGTTACATTTGCTTCTTGATTTCTCTCCTGCTGTCCACCTCTTTGTTTCTTTGGAGCTTTGTAGTCTTTCTTCGGATGTCCTTTCTTCCCACAATTCTAGCACTCTATCTTTTCAAGTTTGGATTTGGATCTGCCCTTCCTAGAATTCCCACAGTTCCCAAAATCCTTTCTTCTATCCTTTTTTCTTCCCCTATTCTCCATGTTCAACGCATTTCCTGATGTCTCACCTGTGCTTTTCCATCATATTTTCTCACTAAGGATAACACCAACAACATCATCAAATTTTAAAGTATTTGAACCAGAGACAGAGTTACTTACAGCCATGACCAAGCCGTTCCAGCTTTTTGACAATGAGCACAAGATTAGAAGAGCCCTGACCTCATCATCAAAGTCCACTTTTACAGAACTTAGTTGATTAGTAACCGTATTAAAATCATTTAAAGGATCCGCAACAGACCCACCTTCGGACATCTTCATATTAAATAATCTCTTCATTAGAAATACCTTATTGGATGCCGAGGGTTTTTCATACAATTTGGCCAATGTGTCCATCAAACCCTTCGTTGTCTTTTCTTTCGAAATATTGAAAGCCAATGACACTGCTAGGCTCAGCCATATCGTTCCTAGAGCCTTTCTGTCAAGAATCTCCCATTCTTCGTCCTTTGTAGCCATCGGATTCTTTGCTATTACGCCCAATGGTAGGAATAGATCCTTCTGATATAAATAGTCTTCCATATGCATCTCCCATAACTGGTAGTTTTGGCCATTAAATTTCTCGACCCTAAACTTTCCATCTTCCGACATTGCTCCCACTCGAACCAGGAACCCTCTTTTCTTGTGAGTTACCTTTCGCTCTGATACTAGTTGTTAGAAAAATAGGACCATGGAGCAATAAAATAAAACAAATGTGGAAACAAAACACAGAAGATACACAATACAATAGATACATAGATTTACGTGGTTCACCTAGTGTGGGCTACGTACACCAGAGAAATTGTCAAATCCTTCCTTTATTATTATCTAGCATATGAAGAGATACAACCTACAACAAACTCGTTGTAGCTTTCTCTTCTTTCTCTCACAATCTCCTATCTCAGAATACAATATTCACCATCAACCATAGCTGCAATACATTTCCCTCATAAAGAGGGTTTCCTTCTAGGGAAAAAAAACCCTAACATAATCTCTACCATTAGATCTGCGACCTTATAATGAATGGTCTAGATTTACAATGAAATTACAATATATATTTACAAGGCATTTTTTCCTTCGGGGGCTTTGCCCCCAAACCCCCACTGGGGGCCCGTTTTCCCCTAGACCCCCTAGTCAGGGGGATAGCCCCCCTGGACCCCACAGAGTGGGTACCCCCCGTCTTCATTCCCCCACATGGAAGAGTGTACATACTTCTGGGGTGTAAATACTTCATGGGGTATAAACACGACTGAAAGTAAAAGACCTATGAATCAGGAAGATAATCAAGCTCCACAACCAACAGTGGGAACCTCTTTTCTAGCGTTCAAAAACTTATTCATGGTCCAAGGGGGGTCCACCAAGGTGCAGGGACCTTCCCACCTATAGTTTCATCTTTTTACACCATCACATGAAGAAGGGGGTGCACTTCCCTTTAGGGAAACTCAACAACTTAACAATACTTGAGATAGGGGGGTCCTTTCTCACTTTAGAATTTTTTCCTAACTTATGAATGACTTTATGAATCATTTCCCCCTCCTTTTCATGACTTTAGTCATTTTTACAAAACTTGGCTTTTTTACCTTAGCCAATTAAGTGTTGCCTTTTGACTAACTTAGACTCCTCATGGACATTGACCTAGCAAAACTTGTCCAATTGAGTTGAAACTTTGTCCAAGGGTGTAGGGGTTCATAATCCATTTTATTTGAGTACCCACACCCCTATACAAAATCCCCAAGGACCAAATTTTTACATTTTACATCAAAAATAATTAAAAATTCTCAACTTATGGAAATTTTAATTATTAAAAAATCCTATCAAAACTTAATGGAATTTTGCAAGACTCTAGGAGATGTATAGCATGGTCATTTGAAACACTTATAAACCTTATTCATCCATTTTTCTCGATCATTAGGACACCTTTCACCAGTTTGGAGGATTATTTGAGTGAAAAACTCAAGGATAACCAAAATTGTCGGTAGGCAAGATTAATTACTTGAGGAAACAAAAACACTCAATGAAAGGAATTCCCTAATGATAAATTCCTATGAAAATAACTAAAAACTGACCCATGCTTAACATATTACATTATTATCCCATGCAGGGGGGTGGACATTCTGTGTACATAGAAAAACGGTTGGGTGCAGAATTGCCCTGTTGGGCCTAAAGTCTTCAAACTTATTGCACCACAAGGTACATATCTTCATGGTACATGATGTTGACCCCTAGTCGAAATAGGTGGTAAACATATGGTTCCACATGGGGACATATTTTCGATCTTTTTTGGAATGAGAGCATGCGAGAACCTCAGAATCTACAAAACATAGTGCTCACCAATACCCAACATAAGTACATGTGTAAAAAGAATAAACCATAAATAAATGAAATGATTATACGATGAACCATATACATAAATAAAATTGAAATAATCAAAGGAAAAAGGTTAGAGATATGTTACAAAGGGTGCCCCTTTGGACACCAGGTTGCTCATCATTTGAAAAATAGCTTGAGTTGTTTCCCATTCCTTGGAATATTCATGGGCTCACCATCCAAATGGTTGAGTTTGAAAGAATTAGGACCTTCTATTTCCCGGATCATGTATGGGCCCAACCACAAATTGTCAAATTTCACATGCTTGCCTGGTTTTTCTTTTCCTTTACCCCATAACAACATTGTATCCCCAACTATGAAATCCCTCTACCTAGCTGATTTATCAAATGCCCTTTTAACCTTTTCCTAATTTATGCAATTATGATCATAAGCCTTTCTTTTTTTTCATCTAACTCAATCATTTGATTAATCTTGTTCTGAACCACATCCTTTCCTATGGAAAAATCCTAAACTAAACCATATGTTGGAACTTTAAGGTGTATTGGAAATATAACATCCAAACCATAGACTAAGTCAAATAGACTTTTCCCTGTTGCATCCTTCTTTGTTATTCTATCTTCCCATAATGCATATTTGATTTTACTATCCCATGACCTTTTATTTTCCCCGACAATTTTCTTGACTATGGTCATTAGATTTTTATTACTTGATTTAGCTTGACCGTTTCCTTGGGGATAATAATATGATGCATGTGACAAGATAATTCCATATTTGAAACAGAAAGAGGACATCTATGTTGAGCAAAAGGATTTTTCATTATCTATTACTGTCTTTGAAGGCACACCAAATCTGGTTATTATCTTGTCTTCAAAGAAATCCATGAAAACCTTTTCAGTTGTTGATTTAGTAAGGATGGCTTCAACCCATTTAGTGAAGTAATTTGTAGCTATTAATACCCATGAATAAACATTACTTGAATTATCCTTAAATTTTCCTATGAAGTCTGAACCCCACTGTTGAAAAGGTGCTTCAACCACTACTGGTTGTAAAGGGAGGGAAAATAACTTTTGTTTTCCAGTGAAAAGATGACAAAGCTCACATTTTCTTACAAATTGATGGACATATGAAAAAATGGTGGGCCAATAATACCCTACTCTAAGGATTTTGAGTTGTTGTTTTAGGTGCATAGTGGCCACCACAAAATCCAGCATGAAATTCATCTACTAGTTTCTTGACTTCAATTTCGTTAACACATCTAAGGATGATTCCATCGGGATTTATCCATCCTATCCCATCTTTAGTGAGGACATACTTAGATGATTTTAACCTTAAATCTCTTTTCTTATGATCCACAAGATGGCTTGGGCATGCGAGGTTTTTAAGATAGAAAATTATATCTGCATACCATTCAACCCGTTCAAACCTTAATATGTTTGGGGAAAATTTGAGATTATCATTTTGACAAATCATACCCAAAGCCCTTTAATTTCCTTCAATCAACATTTTAGCTAGACCTTTCCCCTTGATTAATTTTGTGGGTTTGATTTCTAAGTCATACTCTTGAATTTTAGCAATCCATCTTCCCCTTGTACCTAACCCTTTTGACTAAGATAATACATCTTTAACTATTGAATTAGGAACATACCCAATTACTTTGGAGTATCTAATGAAGACTTTGAAATGTTTTAGGGACTTTACAAAGCATATGCCTATTTTTCAACCATGGGGTATTTTAATTCTTCATTTTCCAAGGCCCTACTCATGTAAGAAATGGGTTGATCTTGGCCTTGGTCATTTTTCTGAAGCAACGCACCAACAATGGTATCTTTAGAGGCAAAGGAGAAAATATGAAAGTCCTTGGAATAATCCAGACTTATGAGGACGGGAGCTTAAGATATGGTAGTTTTGATTTCTTTGAAATCTTTCTTGCTTTGATCATTCCATTCAAATTTAACATCTTTCTTAAGCAACTTATAGATTGGATTTACTATCTTTGCATAATTAGGAATGAATCTGTGAACAAAATTTATTTTTCCTAGGAAGGATTGGAGAGATTTCTTTGATATAGGAAAAGAGACCTTTTCAATTGCTTCAACTCTTTATGGGTCTAACTTGACCCCATCTTTGGAGATTATGTGGCCCAAAATTTTCCCTTATGTTACCCCAAAAACTGATTTGGCTAGATTTAAAGAAATTACAAACTCCCTACATCTTTCAAAAACCCATTTTAAATGACTAATGTGACTCTTCCCATCCTTTGAAAACATTGTTAAGTCATCCTGATAGATTTAAATGATATTTCCAATTAATCCTCTAAAGGCATAATCCATAGCTCTTTGGAAATTAGCTCCAGCATTAGACAAGCCAAAAGGCATTCTTAGATATTCAAAGGTACCACATGGAGTAGTGAAGGTAGTTTTATGCCTATCCTCTTCCTTGACCCTGATCTACTTATAACCTAAAAACCCATCAAGCATTGAAATCATCCTAGAACCTATTACCCTTTGTAATAATGTTTCCATCTTGGGGAGGGGATAATTATCCTTTGTACACACAATGTTCAAGTTTCTAAAATCTACACATAGCCTGATTTGACCATTCTTTTTTCTAGCTACAACCAAATTTGAACACCAGGAAGAATGTCTAGTTTGGGCTATTATTTTGGATGCTAGCATTTTCTGCAACTCCTTTTGGACCAAAGGAGCTAACTTTGGGTTAATATGTCTCAAATTTTGTCTAAAGGGCTTAGATTCCTCCTTCAAAGGAATAACATGTTGAATTACATCCTCCCTATAGACCTTAATCTCATCATAGGTGAAAGCCAAAACATCCCTATACTCTCTTAGTAATTTAATCATTTATTTTCTTTCATATGTAGGTGTCCTTCCGACCTTCACCATCCTAGGCTCTTCATCAGTTCCAATGTTGACCTCAAAGAGATCAATTGGTTTTATACATGTTTCTTCCTTTGGTTTGTGACCATCTTTCCTATCAAATATTTTTTCCTATGCAACAAGGCCTCTAGGGACTGGGTTAATCTTATAATCATTTTCTGTATAATTACATCCCTCTTCCTTTTCATTGACGTGGAATTCAGAAAATTCTAGTATGTGATTTAAAAAATTAATGACTTGCTTATCATCATCAAATATTTTCCAATGATCCATATTATCCAGAACTGAAGGCCTAAATATGACTTATATAGCAACATTTTCTTTAATCAAATATTGGGAGAGTTGAAGAGTCGAAGCAACTACAACTAGTTCATCTGCTTTAAAGTTCTGATCTCTAGGAATAACAATAAGGTTTAAGGCATCAAGACTTTCCATGGAGTCCCATATTGCATTCCTATACTTTTTTAGCCTTTCATATTTGCATGCAAATTTATTCTTAAGTTGTTGGATGACCAGATATGAATATCCCTTTATGTTCAAACATTTGACACCCATGTCTTTACAAATCTCTAGACCAAGCAACAAAGCTTCATATTCAGCCATATTATTGGTAGAATCAAATTCCAATCTATATGAAAACTTAAATTCCTAACTAGATAGAGACTCAATGACTATTCTAACACCCTTCCCAGCTCTAGAAAATGCACCATCAAAATGCATGTACCATACCTCGTTAAATCTTTCCTCTTTAACTTCTTCCTTTATGGGCCCTAAAGAGTTAGAAAAAATGGCATAGTTTCCAAGGCCATCTTCTTTACACTTTAATTCATTTATGGGATTCTTTGGGTCTTGTACATGATACGTTCTTTCCATTTATCTGTTTAGTTTAAAGATGGCCCCATCTGGAGTGGGAATGGTGGCATAATTTAAGTCCAGTTGTAGATTACTCCTCAAATCTGTAGTTGTTTTTCTTGAAAGCAACATACCCCAAGCATCTGGCACATCTATCACAACTATATCCATTTCTATCATAATGTCTGGGAAGGAAACCAAGTGTACTTGTAATCTCTTAATCAAACCATTAACCTTGATCATTTTACTATCCATGGCACAAATGTTATGGTAAGGCCTTGAAATCCTTAAATTTAATTGTTCCATCACTTTCTTAGTCATAACATTTGAACTTGCTCCAGAATCAAGCATGAAATTGTGAAGAAGATGGTTGTTAACAAGCAGAGAAAGGAAAAATGGTTGATTCTTTTCGTTTCCCCTATCCCAATTTTGCAAAATCACAAGTGCATCCTGGTAAGATATTGTTGGTGGCTTGTCAATATTGTTCAGTGGAGGATCTTCTATGGCTTTGAGTAGTTTCTCCCTTTGATATGGAATCTTCATAATTTCTACTATAGGGACCGACATTTTTGCACTATTCAACTATCCCCCCAAGACAATATTTAATTATGTATTTGTAGGAACAATTGATTTAGGAGGGGCAGGAGGTACCTTAGGAACACTTGTTTGAGTCGTGTCTTGATTCTTAGTAACATTTATTTGGTAAGAAAAGCCTCTATATCTAGCCAAATATGATACTTGCTTGGGAGTAGGCTTAGGACCAAACTTTTATGTTGCTTTATCCACTACATTATTCATGTAGTTTACATCCTTGCTATGCTCAACTAATTCCTTCCATTCATTCATTCCAACATTATAATTTCGACCACACATGTTAATTTGTTCATTTTCTGATCTAGAGAACCCTTCTTCACCACAAATTTCAAGGAAGACTGGGCAAGTTGATTCTTCATGAAATCCCCCACAAGGCCTACAATAAGGGATAACTTGATGATAAACCAAGTTAGTAGACTCAAAAGGATTTGGTGACCTTTGCTCTTTAGGTGGAGGTATCTTTGGCCATTTATCATTTGGCTTATGATGAGGCCTACTAGATTGAGCCCTCTCCATGGCTATCAACCTATTTTGTATGACTGTAATTTGATTAGCATGGTTAATCTCTATTTTCTTTATTTTATTAGTTTGATTAACCTCCATTTTCTTAATTAATTGAGTGAATTCCTTGATTCCATCACTAGAAGACTCTTGACTTTCCACTTTATTCTTCTTCTCTTCCATGGGTTTGCAAGAAGTTCCCCTTGAAAAACCTGGCAAATTTGACTTCCTAGCATCTTGCATATTCTTCTCTATTTTGATAGCATACTTTTGTGAACCCTTTAGAGTTGTTAGCACTTTATCCCTCAACTAATATCCGATGTCTCCCTCAAAGGCTTCCATATAATGAATTAATATTGAGGCATCAGGAGGTCTAATAGTTTGAGGGAGGCTTTTAACTAAGTCATTAAATTTTTTGTTGAATTCCTCCATTGTTTCATTTTTCTTCTTTTGACTAGAGCTAAGGGAAGTCGATAAATGACGATTTTCCTTTTGATCACCCCATCTTTCATTGAAGGCTTTTTGGATTTATTCCAAGGTGCTAAATTTGTTATCATCCTGTTCCATGAACCACTCTAAAACTCCCCCCTCCAGAGAATACACAAAAAGTTTCATCTTGACATCTTCATAGTTGTGACCACTACACCATTTTAGGATACACATGTTGAAATTCACGATGTGAGATATGACACTAACAACATTGTTTCCCTGAAAAGTAGGCAAGTTCTCAACATCTTTGTCAAGAACAAGATGAGGATAACCTTGCACATTAAT
Organism: Picea engelmannii; assembly: GCA_009831015.1. Classification (NCBI taxonomy): domain Eukaryota; kingdom Viridiplantae; phylum Streptophyta; class Pinopsida; order Pinales; family Pinaceae; genus Picea; species Picea engelmannii. Next base: position 252,037 of record ML785180.1, read on the forward strand.
AAAATTACATGGACTCAATGGATCACCCATAATTGTTGTAGGATTAGTTGTTGTAGGATTAGGTGTTGTAGGATTATTATGTGAAAACAAGAGATGTATATCAGAGATTGGTTCTTCTCCAAGACTTTCAAGGAACCTATGAGGAGATAATATGTTTATTCTCCTCCTATACTGTAACAACCCTAGTTAAATAATTAATTGTCATAGTTAAATAATTGTTTAAAGTATATTAAGTTTAATTAATTAATTAATTAATTGTCCTGAATTATTAATTGTTTAATGTATATTAATTAATTGATTAATTAATTAATTAACTCATTAAATATTTGGGTAATGAATTTAAGTTTAATAAATTTTAATTTATTAAAAGAAAACTTGACATATCGAAGGATGGAACCATTAAGGAGAAGGGGATAAGGTGGTTGGCATTGAATGGAGGGATAAGGTGGTTGGCATTGAATGGAGAGATAAGGTGGGTGAGTCTTAATGAAAGGAAGAGACGGTGAATGGGGAAGGGGGTTATGAGAGGGAAAAACACTCAGGAGAAGGGGACGTTTTTTTGGAGGGAGAATTATTTTCATATTAGGAGACGGTATTGGGGATTTTGATTTTTGGGGGGAAATAGGAAGACTGTATTACTAGTTTTGGCTGGAGTTTTTGGCTAGAGAATCTTGTTGTAGGACCGAGACAGGGGGCACCTGTTGCTGGGAGTTTTGGGCTTGGGGGGCAGGAATCCTTAGCTAGGGAGCCGGAGAGGCTCTATTCCTAGCTGGTTGGGTGGTTAGATGGTTTTGGGCAGTGCATCAAGCAGAGCATTAGGCAGAGTTGCAGAACAGCGATAGCATCAATTAGAGGTATGTATTTTCATTTTTCTGCTGTGTTATATAATTTATTATGATCTGCTCATAAAATTTAATTAAGATGAATGGTTATATGCTGGTTATGAAATTGTGAAGATGTTAGGATAACATTTCTCTAATTTAATTTATGTTTTATAAGGCTTTGTAGGAAGAGGCCTTACACATGGTATCAAAGCCCGGTTTCAAAACTAAAACCTGAGCTTCACCACCCACAGCACTGGGATTTTGTCTTTATGCCAACATGGTCTGCAACCCCTTCATCCGCGATCCAATTTGAGTTGTTACAACAATGGCAAGCATCTCGGTGAGGGGGAGTTCGTATATGCAAGACCAGCCCACCATTCCCACAAACTAATACAAACTATTTGGATTAGGGGACTCTGTAAGGCCATAGCTAGAAGCAGGACTGGTTCCATATTTCACACTGCTCTCACCCCTGGTCACCAATTCCGACAAAATTACTTGCAGACCTGAATCATTAATTCCCATTGTTTTACAAATTCTCCTTTTTCGTTTCAGTTTCCTTTGAAATTTTGGGACGCGGACACGGATAATGAAAACCCAACAACAATCATAGAACAATAATGTTAAGAAAGCAAACCTGAACCACTTCCAAGGCCTTGGGAAGACTGGGATTAAATCTTATGCATTGCATAGAACATCAATAATTTGTTGGCTCTTAAATACAACTCTTCTAAAATCTGGTTGTAGTCTCTTGTTTAAATCACCTTAAGCGGAGTTGCTTCCTGGCTTAACTAAATTGAGCGAAGAAAACACTGTAGAACCTCGATTCATCTAGACATAAAATATGGACATCAGCGTCAGATAATCATAATTTTGAAATCTCAATCTTTCAATTACTTTTTACCATCCAACAATAAGGGCTCATTCTACACGATACTAAAGGTTAAAAATACTAGCCCTGCAAGGAACATAATGCAACAAGTCATGTTCATGGATTCAATACATCTTAGCCACTGTTTCCGGACCTGTGGCATCTCCAGTTGGCCAAGGGTTCAAACACCTGACCATCCAAACATGAGAGACTTACGCAACAGGCTGCGCTCCATTCATCTTGAATTTTTGTTATCGACAATGGTCGCCATTGAGCGCAGCTGCTGCATAATTCATTGGCATGATAAGGAGGACGCAAACTTGTAGGGATGAAATAGGTACTTGTTGAGAATCGAACCCACGACATTGGCTTTTGTACATGCCCACCTAGGTGGGGGTTTTGGGTCTAAGGATTCCATTAGTGGACTGCGCTAAAAGAGGACTGGGACGACCACATGGAGAAAACAAAGCATTGAAGAGACTGAATTGAGCATTGAGATAATAATTTATTCTGGAAATGTATCATCCGACCAAAAAAAACAAAACAAATAAAGACAGTTTTAAAGTTGTTTCGGCATTAATTTGACGTCATTTTATATTTAGATTACATGATAATTTAATAGAATTTTATTCTATAACTATTCGTCATCCTATTCAAGAATAGCAGCCACACCAAGTAGTAGGGCCTCTAAATTTGTCCATGGTCATTATACAGGCATCTACCTTAAAATACAGACCGCGTAAAATTAAATTATATAGGAATCTACCTTAAATAGAGACCGCATAAAGGCATGGAGGGCTTGGCGATTTGGCAAGGCCTTAGATGGGATATTCATTAAACGAATACGTGAGTAACCCCATTGATTTGGTGTCCTGTCGAGCCCTCGGTTCAGAGACCTGGAGATTGTCAAAGCACCTACATTTTCCCTCCAAAAATGAGAAAACAACACCAAGCCTGCGCCCAAAGACCAAGAACCAAGCAACGAGGAGGAATCCCACCAAAAATAAATAAAAATAAAAACATGTGCACAACGCATCAAGGAAAGAGCCCACGCACAACCAAAGCTCGTGCATACCATGACCCAAGCAGCGAGGGGCATCTTCTCAACGAATGTTAAAATCCGGCGACCACGACCCAAGCCACGAGGGGCAACTGCTCAATGAATTTTAAAAATCCTGCGACCACCACCGTTTTGCAAAATCACAGTCCATCAGCACTGAGATACAAGTGTTCTCACCAAATCCACGAGTAAGCACCTACCACAAGTCATACACAAAGCACCAAAGCCAAGTGATCAAGAGCCAAGTCACCAAAGAGGAGGCTGGCAAAGAAGGTTTCAAAGGCCGACAAGCTTTCGGTAAATCGAAGGAGGAGCCTGTGAGGGCATAGTGCAGCCCGCAGGCCATTGCCAAGCCACAAGGGAGGAGCCCGCAAGCAACCAACTGATAAACCACCAGATCCAAGCGCACCTGCACCAAACTTAGCACATTAAATGAGACAAGACCAAGCTTCTAGGGCCAAAGCCATCAAGGGAGGAGCCTGCAGCCATTACCATAACTCCACCATAGTTGTAGAGTGGGAGAAGCCCACACCGCACTTGCATAGTGAGAAAGGCGGCAAATGATGGAGCGTTTAGGATTTGGGGATAGAGAGCCGGAAGGGTGCATGTAGGATTTAGATAAGGCAATGGAGGAAGCGAGGGCGGGGCACGTGGGCCTCATGCACCCACGATGCCCGACTTTATTTTAAAAAAAGAAATGTTATTAAATTTGTTTTTTTTTTTTTTTATGAATTATATTTTAATGTTATTTTAAAT
>ML785180.1:255597-272268 GCA_009831015.1 Picea engelmannii
TTTAGAGGTCCATGGGTTTTGAACCCACGACCACCACCAAGTCCAAGCGCTTTGGGGAATGACCAAACACCAACGCGCCACACATAGAGCTTAAAGGTTACTTATATTTATAATAGGGTTATTTATATTTATAAAGGTTAAAGGTCCTTCTAGAGTAGTGGGAGTTTGACGCATGTTGTGGGGAATAGTTAGGGTATAATAGGAGGTATGATAGAAAGCACTACATAGGGGATTTGATGCACTATGGCGAGTATGGTACAGTGCTAGCGTAGCTACCAGGCGAGGGAGTTATTAGTTATTTTAGGTGAAGACATCAAGCTTAGATGCTTAAAACCCTCACCTAGCCACTTCCCCCAAAGAGAGTAACGCCTGTTTACAAACAAGTAAAAACAACTTATGCCTAACCCTTTTTTCGAGTTTAAGTTGCGCAAATGTGAATTGTCATAGACTCACCCTGACAAACTTTTGGTCGATGCAGATTCAATTATATAGAATGGTCAGGACTCGAGGAAATTGAGGTAGAGGGGCATCGTCAGAGGGACCACCAACGCCACCCCCACCATCGCTTGAATTAGCTCTCATTCTGCGCTCTTTGGCGGCCATAAATGAGACTTTAAAGGGGCGTCAGCTAGCAGGGATCGAAGTGGAGCCCCCACCATCTGGAGTGGGTAATCCTGAAGCATTGATGGATTCAAGGGGAGGGCCCCCACCCGAAGACATCACTAGAGAACTACAGAAGATCAAACTTCCAGAGTTTGTCAGGGGTCGTGCCAGTGAATGTGCAGAGCCATGGTTGGAAGGCATGACAAGGTGTTTTGCCTTAAGATACTATGCATCCACATCAAAGGTGAAGATAGCGATTTTTTAGTTGAGAGACAGTGCCTTGAATTGGTGGGGAAACCTAGAGAGGCAGTTGCACCTTACCTTAGACACCATCTCTTGGGAACTCTTTGAGGAAAGGTTTCGAAGGAAATATCTACCAACTTACTATGAGGAACAACAAGTGGGAGAATTTCATGATCTAGTATAGGGAAACAGGACTGTAGAAGAATATGAGGTCAAGTTTATGGAGTTGGTGAAGTATGTTTCATACATGGATAATGACCAACGACAGGCACAACGCTTTGTCTATGGGTTAAACCCTAAGATAAGAGCCATGGTGCGGATGTGGAAACCATCTTCAGTAGCAGAAGCAGTTGAAAATGCACGTTATGCTAAGGAACACATGAACTTAAATGGAGATATGAGGTCGACCTTTCCGCATCGTCCTGGATTCGTGGGGAAGGCCCCTAGGACATTCTCTAGGGGAGGGAGCTCTAGGCCACCTCCATATGGTAATAGAGTCGCACCAAGGATAGTCACCACAGGCATTTCAATGGCAGTGAGTTCATCATCCTGTTCATCACCAACAATGCAGGCAGGTTCATGACCGTCTTAGGGAGAAGCTAGTAGGGGCAGGGGTTCTAGGGGAAGGAGCTCATTTCAGAGACCGTCACAGAGCAATGCACAGGTTTCATCTCGTGTTACGTGTTGGGGGTGTGGAGGACCCCATTACCAGCGTGACTTCCCATAGTTACAATCAGGATTTGTGCATAGAGAAGGAAAGGCCCCGATGGGAAGAGCAAGTGGCAACCACCAGATTTATGTAGTCGTTAATAATCGTCAGGCAAAACATCAATCCACGGTGGTGGAATCGTCAGGTACGCTAAATCATGTCAATGTTAAAATTTTATTTGATTCTGGTGCTACAGATAGTTTCATTTCACCATATGCATTAGAAAAGAGTGGGTTGGTAGCCTATGAGCATGACGACTTTAAACAAGTCGAGATGGCTTCGGGGGGAAAAACAAGCAATAGGACCTAGCGTTAATAATTGTCTAGTAGACCTGGGAGTGTGCACTAGCAGGTTGAAGGTATACATCACTGCTCTCGGGACATATGACCTAATCATTGGAATGGATTGGTTAGAAGCACATAGAGCTATGGTAGATTGTTTCGCAAAAAGGTTGTTTTGTGTTGACGATGAAGGAAGGCCAGTAGAGATCCATGGTGTATGGAGATGAGCGTCTCTACGCTTTATCTCAACTATGAAGGTTAAGCGATGCATGAGGCAAGGGTGTTGAATGTATGTTGTGGAAGCAGTGAATGAAAGGAAGGGACCCTCCTTAGATCAGTACCCAGTATTGTCAGAGTTTAAAGATGTTTTTTCGAACGAGTTACCAGGGTTACCTCCTGAGAGGGAGCTTGATTTCACTACTGAGCTAAAACTTGGTTCAGAACCAATTTCCAAAACTCCGTATAGGATGACAACACTAGAACTTTGTGAGCTGCAGATGTAGTTGAAAGAGCTACTTGACTTAGGGCTAATAAGACCTAGTGTCTCACCTTGGGGTGCACCAGTAATCTTTGTGAAGAAGAAAGATGGTTCCTTAGGACTGTGCATAGATTACAGGAACTTGAACCATGCTACAGTGAAAGATAGGTACCCAATGCCACGAATAGATGATCTTTTCGATCAGATGAAAGAAGCAGCAGTATTCTCAAAGATTGATTTGCGATCAAGGTATCACCAGTTAAAGATTAAGGAAGGTGATATTCCTAAAACTGCCTTTCAAACTCGGTTTGGGCATTACGAGTTTGTTGTGGTACCTTTTGGATTGACCAACGCGCCAGCGGTATTCATGAGCCTCGTGAATGGTGTATTCTAGAAGTACTTGGACCGCTTTGTACAAGTCTTTCTAGATGATATCCTCATATATTCAAAGAAAGAAAGAGAGCATTAGGAACACTTGCGAGTGGTGTTGTCCTACCTTAGAGAGAACAGATTGTATGGGAAGTTGTCAAAATGTTCCTTCTTCCAGAAAGAAATTCACTATTTAGGGCATATCATTTCCAGTGAAGAAATCTCTGTGGACCCAGAAAAGGTAAAGGCCATTATGGAGTGGCCAGTGCCGAAAAATGCTCATGAGGCAAGAAGCTTAATGGGGCTAGCAGGTTATTATCGGAGATTTGTGGAAGGGTTCTCTAAAATAGTGAAACCCATCACCACTTTGCAGTGCAAGGGGGTCAGGTATGAATGGACAGAAGAATGTGATAGTGCATTCATCGAGCTTAAAAGGTTACTAACTAGTGCGCCAATTCTACGAGTGTCGGATATGGAAAAGGACTTCACAGTCTGCATGGATGCCTCAAAGCAAGGGTTGGGGGTCATGCTAATGTAGGATGGAGGAGTGATGGATTATGCATCAAGGAAGTTGAAGAAACACGAAGAACTTTACGCTACTCATGATTTAGAGTTGGCAGTTGTAATTCTAGCTCTGAAACTTTCGAGGCACTATCTAGTAGGACGAAACTTTGAGCTCAAAATGGACCATCAAAGTTTAAGACATCTCTTCACTCAAAGGGATCTGAATTCCAGGCAAAGACGAAGGAGTGAGTTCATGAGCGAGTACGATTTTGGTATTTCATATATCAAGGGAAAAGAGAATGTGGTCGCGGATGCCTTGAGTAGGAGGCCACGTGTCTTCTCCTTGGTACCCTTAAAAATCAATCTGAGGGAACTTGTGTTGATGCAACTCCTTGGAGATAGTTAGTATTTAAAGGTTACCTCAAACCTCCAAAATGGGAGGAAATTAGATCCAAAGTATGAAGGATATAGTCTGGAAGCTGACGGAGTATTAAGATATCGAGGAAGGATGTACATCCCCGAAAGTGGGGATATTCGAAGCATCATACTAAAGGAATCCCATCGAGCACTTTATTATGCGCATCTGGGTGTGAAGAAGATGTACGTAGACATGAGGAAGCTCTTCTTCTGGGTAGGCATGAAGCGCGATGTATTCCATTTCGTCGCCAAGTGCCTAGAGTGTCAATAAGTGAAAGCCAACCACCATCACCCGACAGGTCTCCTACAACCTCATGATGTTCCTATGTCCAAGTGGGAAGTCATTTCCATGCATTTTGTTGTGGGGTTGCAGCTCACATCTCTTAGACACAATGCCATTCTTGTGATAGTTGATAAGTTAACCAAGAGTGCTCATTTTATTCCGGTTAGAGACACAATGTCACTAATGTGGCACGTGTTTTTGTAAGTGAGGTAATCCATTTGCACGAGATACCTAAGAATATCATTTCAGATAGGGACTCCAGATTCACTTCCAGGTTTTGGACAAGTTTGTAGTCAGCATTGGGGACTCAGTTGAACTTAAGCACAACTTATCATCCTAAAATAGATGGGCAAACTGAGAGATTAAATCAAGTCATGGAAGACATGCTTAGGATGTATGTTATGGATAATCAAACCCATTGGGAGAAGTAACTACCTTTGTTAGAGTCCGCCTACAATAACAGTTTTCATAGCTCCATCAGAATGCCACCCTACGAAGCTCTATATGGAAGGCCATGTAGAACATCGTTGAGTTGGGAAAGGTTGGAAAACCGAGTGATAGTTGGGCCAGAATTGATTCAAGAGATGGAGGAACAGGTCATTCAGATAAGGCAGAGACTAAAGGAAGCACAGGATAGACAGAAAAGTTATGCTGATGCACATAGGATTGACCAAAGTTATAAAGTGGGAGATCAGGTTTTCATTCGTATCAGAGCTAATAAGAGTACCATATGGTTCGGAAAGGGGACAAAGTTGTCACCTCGATTTATAGGACCATCCAGTATCCAAGAGAAAATTGGACCCGTTTCCTATTGTCTCGTACTGCCACTCCACTTGCATAAAACTCATAATGTTTTTCATGTATCTGTTCTACATCATTATGTTGTTGGTGAATCACATAAACTAAATTGGAAGGAATTGCAGGTATCGGACGAGGGAACCCTCATCGTAGAACCATTATACATATTGGACCGTAGAGTCCGATAGCTCAGGAACCGTCTGGTAGACCAAGTTAAGGTCCAGTGGGACAAGTTTAGTCCAGGATCTACTACTTGGGAGGATGTCGAGACGTTACAACGAGATTATCCGTCACTTTTTTTACCACCTCGAGAATATGTTCTCGAAGGTTGGGAGTATGTAACGCCACCTTTTGACTTAGACAACTAGGATTACTTGAGGCCTAAACACCTTTATTTTCTATTCACAGTGAAACTATTAAATGATACACTTGAACTTTTAAGACGTATGAACCTTTATGAATGTTTAAATGTATTCGAATAATGATGGATATGATGTGATATATTGTGAGAATGTAAATTTTATGAATGTTTAAATGTTATTGATGATGATGGATATGATGTGATCTACTATGTGAATGTAAATTCTATGAATGTTTAAATGTTATTGATGATGAAGGATATGATGCGATATACTGTGTGAATGTGAATCCTATGAATGTTTAAATGTATTTGAATGATGTTGAATATGATGCAATCTATTATGTAAATGATAATTCTATGAATGGGTAACGTTAATTGAATTATGGGGATATTATAAGATCTATTTCTAACTTGAAAAATTGATGTTAAAATTGTTGGAACGTGGATACCAAATTGAAATTATGGTTGTATGCAATTACATGATGATGATGCATAGATATGTACAAGTTTGTGTCACAGATTAATCTGCAGGTTATTGGGCTATGAAATAGACAAGGGATAATGATGATGAAAGTGGATGTCATGAACACTGACCGAGAAACAATATGGTATGAATCTTTGTATGTGAAATTATATTGATTTGGATACATTGCTATGATATATGGACCAGTGTAGGATTTCAGGAGGTGAAACTGCCCAAAACCGAATAAACAATGACAAAACTCCCAACAACACGGTGCCATTGTATATTCCATTATAGGGTGTGGACCCTAGTCCTGTTAGGAGGGGTGGAGGCATTTCCCACCGTGTATCCTTTGAAACCTGGAGTCATGAGAGGACAGTGTTAGCTCACACTCCCCTAGACGTGTGATGATGACTGTCAGTTGCCTGTTGGGGAAGCTTGGTCAAGAGAGTGACACTTCTGCTTACAGGTTCTATTTAGAGTTAGGTCAATATAGTTGATGCTCCAAGATAGTCCAGCAGAGGAAGGATAGAAATGGAAGATGGAAGTAAGTTAGGGAGGAAGGATGAGTAGAAATAATTGAGAGTGTATGGAGATTCGTCTTATGGTGGAATTTATTGTCTTTCCTTCTGAAAAGAAAATGGGTATATATGAATATTCATAATTACGTAACTAAACTAAAATTGTCTAAATAAAATTATTGAGCTAGATTATTGTAATTAAGGAATTCACAAACATTTCATTGGTTTATTATCTTTTATAAAATGGATAGTCTTGTTGATTGGATTGGATGTATACCTAAATTACTATAAGGGTGATAGTTATTGTTATTAGTACATGCATGAGACTTGTATGTACTAGCTACACATGCATTTCTTGTACATGTACACTAGTATGTATGAGTTTTCTTGGCTTACTTACTAATAATGACGGTTATTTGTTATGAATATGTGAACCATGTGTCTTTTCTCTTGTATCATAAAATACTTTAACTTCGAGATGAAGTTTCCTGAAGGGTGGGTGTATGTAACAACCCTAGTTAAATAATTAATTGTCATAGTTAAATAATTGTTTAAAGTATATTAAATTTAATTAATTAATTGTCCTGAATTATTAATTGTTTAATGTATATTAATTAATTAACCCATTAAATATTTGGGTAATGAATTTAAGTTTAATAAATTTTAATTTATTAAAAGAAAACTTGACATATCGAAGGATGGAACCATTAAGGAGAAGGGGATAAGGTGGTTGGCATTGAATGGAGGGATAAGGTGGTTGGCATTGAATGGAGAGATAAGGTGGGTGAGTCTTAATGAAAGGAAGAGGCAGTGAATGGGGAAGGGGGTTATGAGAGGGAAAAACACTCAGGAGAAGGGGACGTTTTTTTGGAGGGAGAATTATTTTCATATTAAGAGACGGTATTGGGGATTTTGATTTTTGGGGGGAGATAGGAAGACTGTATTACTAGTTTTGGCTGGAGTTTTTGGCTGGAGAAGCTTGTTGTAGGACCGAGACAGGGGGCACCTGTTGCTGGGAGTTTTGGGCTTGGGGGCTAGGAATCCTTACGGAATCCTGGAGCTAGGGAGCCGGAGAGGCTCTATTCCTAGTTGGATGGGTGGTTAGATGGTTTTGGGTAGTGCATCAAGCAGAGCATTAGGCAGAGTTGCAGAACAACGATAGCATCAGTTAGAGGTATGTATTTTCATTTTTCTGCTGTGTTATATAATTTATTATGATCTGCTCATAAAATTTAATTAAGATGAATGGTTATGAAATTGTGAAGATGTTAGGATATCATTTCTCTAATTTAATTTATGTTTTATAAGGCTCTGTAGGAAGAGGCCTTACATATACACCCTTTCAAGTTCAGGAAGGGAATCAACCCACCCTTGCAGGTTGCTCCTGGTAGGATACCTCAAGGGATGATTAAGTGGAGTCGCCACTTGGAGACTAAGCAATGTCAAATAACAAAACTCAAGTTTAAAAATTAAGGGAAAAGTTGATTACTTAGATTTTAAAGAATTAATTAGATTTTTTCGATTAACCAAGGATAAGAGACTTATCCCCGACAACAGCGCCAAAGATGTAATCATCCTTATACACACCTACAATCGTGGAGAAGTCTCCAACCCACTTGGTGTGTCCTTGGAGGCACAAGCCTAAGTCTAGACCCATTGTCACCTCGATCTAGACTTCTTTCGTCTAGGCTCACTCATAGGGAAGCCAAGGGGGGTAGACCCTATTAAACTATGTGAAGTTTGATTAATGATCTAGGAGTTAATTTAGTTATCAATTAGGGAGACCCAACCTAATGACAAGAAAACAATAAAAAAATGCAATTCTTTTAATGAAATGCAAACCCTTTCTTTTACAAGACAACAAACAGACCAATGCCTAAAAATAACCAAAATTCACTTATTGAGATATGCACATTAAAGATATTTCTATAACTTGAAATAAATCATGGAATATCTACACAATGAATTAAACAATAAAAAATGATATTTTACTTTAGACAATTAGTTCCAAATGAATAAAGAATACTTGCAATCAAGAATAAAAATGCTTTAGTAAATGTCAATATCCACAATGAAAGAATTTGTTGAAAAGTAAATTGCTTGAAAAGTAAAATTGCTTGGAAAGTAAATAACAAAACTTGGAAAGCAAATGTTGTGAAATTTGTGTTGGTTGATTTTAGTAAGTTTTTAGGTCTCTCTTGAGCTTAGGGGGATTAAGTGTGAATTGGTGCAATCCTAAGCTATGTGACTACCCCAAGTCCTTATCCCTTCAACCAAAAGGAAGTGTTGGGCTCTCAATAAGAAGAGAAAACAAGGTTCTTCTCTAGCTCCACAGGTCAAATCCAGAATTCTTGGGTGCTCAACAAAGGGGACATGTAGTGCCATGAAAATGTCCCTGAATTCAACCACTTCTTGCCTCCAAAGTTACCTATTTTGATGGTTAAAACAATAAATGGATTGAGTGTCTAATTAATCTAGCCACATAGTCCTTTTTCCCTTTCTTAGTCACTCAATATCCAAAAAGTGGAAAGGGGAGGGAATATGGGGCAGAAGGCAGGGCACCAATTCGATTACTTTGCAATAAAATGAAATTAAACTAGCCTTCACGATATTGAAAGGTTGGCAAAGCCATACACAATGCAAGGTGTGGGTGAAATTTAAATAAATGAAATGACTTGAAAATGAATAACAACAATAAATAGCCACATAAATTTGCCTTAAGGACAAAGGTGGGAAAAAAAAATAACTTGACAACCTCACAACAATGGCACAATGTAGAGGACAAGCCTACCAATTTTGTGCCAAGGTGGGTGAAGGGAAATAACTTAAATGAAAAGAGCTACACTAGTCACGCAACCTTCTCTTTGTGGGAGAAGTGGGGAAAATAATAATAATTAAAAACATAAAATTAAAGTCTAAACTGGCCTTCACGATTTTGCATGGATGACAAAGCCAATCACTATGCAAGGTGTGGGCAAAATACTAAAGTTGAATTACAATATCATATTTTGGAAATTAGAAATGAGAATGCAAGCCCAAGAGACTCTCTTGGGCTACTTACAATGCTTTAGAAGGTAAGAAAGTTAAAGGGGTTTGGCACCAAAACTCTTGGATGCTTCCTCGAGTCTTTTGGGGCCAAAAATGAGCAGAACCTCCCCTTAACCTGGAGAAAACCTACATAAAATAACAAGCTTTGTTTGCTAGAAAATGTTGCAAAAGACTTGGAAATTGTTAATTTATTTTAGTACATAAAACAAAAATTATAAGGTAAAAATATGAACATGAAAATGGATATTAGATGACAATATTGGAGAAGAATAATGCTTGAAAGTAAGATAATAGTGGCTGGAAATGATAACAGAAAATAATGAAACCCTTGGATGGTTGGACAAGTGAATTTCTAGATCTGAAATCCACTCCTCCAAGCCTTTGGTGATCTGCAATTAAGTAAATTTTTTCTACACAATAAAACAAGGAGGTAAGTGTTGATATTATGGTAGCTTCGAGATGTATCAACCTCCATTGTGACCCTTTGACAATATTAAAATATTCTGGAAGCAAGAAAAGAAGTTAATGTAACCCTAGAAGAGATGTCAGTTGAGAGAGATAATTAATATGAATTAATTAGTACCCAGAATGAGAAGTCGGCCCAGGAAGCCTGCCAGAGCCAGTATAAATACAGGGCGCCAGTTCTCATTTGACACACACTTCTCAGAATTGCAGAAAGGCACTTGTGTGCACTATAGTCTGGCAGTCTTGTGCACAAGTCCTGGAGAAGGTGTTGCCACCAGTTTTGGGTTGGACACTCTAATCAACTTTGGTTACTTCTTGCTTGTTGCATTAGCCTTTCTTGGCTATTGGATTGCTACCAGAATTTTTCTCTCTGTCAAGGTCAAGGTGCTAGGAGGGTGGCTTCGGCCTATGGTTGGGTGACAATGGTGATATTGTCTATGGTAAAACGAGCACATTCTAATAGGTTATGGTCCCACACCTCCTTCATTCATTCTAACCACTGGAAGGAAGCATAGCCATTAGGATACTAAGCTCACTGAAGAACTGTCGCTAGGTTTTACTAGCAGGAGCAACTTCCAAGACATTGCCGCTAGGGTTACTACCAGGTGCAGTTGCAAAAACCCTATAACCTAGATCCAACACCTTGTGGTGGGACATCTCGCTCAAGGAGAAGGTATTCAAGTGCACCCTAGTCCAATGCACCTCTTGGCACTCTCAGAAGACAGAAACGTCAAAGTTGAAGTTTTGGATCAAGGCATGACCAGTCACCAGTCAACCGAAGTCATGAATGAAAAGACTAGTCATCTACACTACTCAACACTCACAGGAATGATTGAAGATGAAATGTGGATAATTGATAGTGTAGCTTCTAGGCATATCATGGGAGATCAAGCTAGACTCTCAAATTTAAGTGAGAAGAAGACATCATACAAGGTAGATCTTGGAGATAAAAACACTTACCTAGTCGAAGGATTTGGACAAGCCTCCGTCAAGTTGAAAACATGTAACAATGTTCATTTGAGCAATGTCTTATATGTACATGGTTTAGAAAAGAAACTTGTATCTATACATTTTCTGGAAGACAAAGGAAATCAAATAACTTTCGTAGATGGAAAAATATTCTCTTGGCATAAAGACTCCAGCATAGAGAATGCTAGGGTTATTGGAACCCATAAAGGAAATCTATATAGACTACTAGAACAAAATGAAGAAGCTCTTGTACATGATGAAGTCAATCCCAATGAACTTTGGCACAGAAGGTACACTCATATTAACTATCAAGCATTACCTTTTCTCAAAAGGATGGTTGAAGGAATACTAGAATTATAGTCTACACATGAAGGAATTTGCAAAGGATGTGCTCTTGGGAAGAATATCAAGAAACCATTCCCAAGAAGCAACAATAGATCTAAGGAGATTCTAGATCTAATACACTGAGATGTTTTCAGTCTGATGCCAGTCAAATATCTAGGAGGTTATCTTTACTACATAATCTTCATAGATGATTACTCAAGAAAGACTTAGTTATATCTCCTGAAGACAAAGGACGAAGTATTCAACAAGTTTCAAGAATTCAAAACAGAAATAGAGAACCTCACAAACAAGAAAATCAAGACCCTGAGAGCAGATAATGGAGGAGAATACACATCAAAGGAATTTGTTGCCTTTTGAAGGCACTACTAAACGATCAAGGTCTATCTATGTTCTTATGGGGAGAAGAATCCATGACAACAATATATGTTCAGAACAGAAGTCCTCACCACATATTGAAGGACATGACTCTAGAAGAAGCCTTCTTAGGAAAGAAACCTAATGTGGAAAACCTAAGAATATTTGGTTGTCCGGTTTACTCTCACATTCCCAAGGATAAAAGGAATAAATTGGGATCCTCGGGAAAGAAGGGCATATTCGTGGGATACAGTGAATCATACAAAGCTTATAGAATCTATATCATGAAAAAACATAAGATTGAAGTCAGCAGAGACGTGACCTTCAATGAAAAGATGGCTTTCAAGAAATCCATAGAAGAAACCATGGAAGAAGAAGAGTATGAAGATCCTATTGAAGAAGACATGTGTCTTCCAGAAAACCAGAATGAGGAAAAAGAATAGCTTGATCATCCGATGAAACCATGTGAGACCATTGATTCAGACATCGTACCTAAGACCAAGAAATGACCAGCCTGGCTTGAAGCTACCTTACAAGAATCATAAAGACTCAAGGCTCCAGATGGGACCTTCAGAAAAAGTAAGAAGCCCAAAAGATTCTCAAGCTATGCAACATATATGACAAAGCTCCTAGATGAAGAACCTACCACGTTTGAAGAGGCAGTTCAGAAGAAACAATGGAAAGAAGCTATGATGGAAGAACACCAATCCATCATGAAAAATGATGTATGAGAAATTGTGCCTAGACCTAAAGAGAAATCAGTAGTAACTTCCAAATGGGTATATAAGATCAAACATGCAACAGACGAAAGCGTGGATAAATATAAAGCAAGGTTCGTAGTTGAGGGTTCTCCCAGAAGGAGGGAGAAGACTATGACGAAACATTTTCTCTGGTTGCTAGATATACTTCCATTAGAGCTATCATATCTCTTGTCGCTTCCATGGGATGGAGTTTACATTAGATGGATGTAAAAACAACTTTCCTCAATGGAGCAATCAAAGAAGAAGTATATATTGAACAACCTCAAGGGTTTGAAGTACATTCCAGAGACACTCATGCTTGCAGACTAAATAAAGATTTATATGGACTCAAGCAAGCTCCAAGAGCTTGGTATGCCAGAATGGATAGCTATCTGACAAGACTTGGTTTCTTCAAAAGTCATGCAGATCCAAATATTTACTACAAAGTTGTGGACAATGTGCCTATGATTCTAATACTATATGTTGACGATCTATTCATAACATGTGAAGAGTCTCTCATCATCCAATGCAAAAAGGAACTAGCTTCTGAGTTTGATATGAAAGATCTTGGTCTCATGCATTATTACTTGGGACTAGAAGTATGGCAGAAGCATGGTGAAGTATTCCTTGGACAAGGAAACTATGCAATAAATATTCTTCAGAAGTTTGGAATGATGGACTGAAAATCCATGGACACTCCTATGACTACAGATATAAGAAAAGTAAGAGATTCAGATTCGGATCCAGTAGATCCATCACTATATCAACAATTGATTGGGTCATTGATGTATTTGGTAAATACTCGACCAGACATTTTCTTTGTCATGAACACACTAAGCCAGTTCCAGGTGGAACCTAGACATGAACATTGGACAGTTGCAAAGCATGTTCTAAGACATATTCGTGGAACACTAAACTATGGTTTAAGATATACCCCATCCAGTGATATACAACTTCATGGATTCACGAATTCAGATTGGGCAGGAAGTGCAGAAGATAGAAAGAGTACTTCAGGGATGTGTTTCATCTTGGGCTCCACTATGATATCGTGGGGCAGCAGGAAACAGAAGTATGTCGTACTCAGAACAATAGATGCAGAATATATCGCAGCATGTGAGGCATGTGCAGAAACAATATGGCTGATAAAGCTAATCTCTGATTTATTTGATCAGGTTCCAGATTCGACCATAATACACTGTGACAATCAGAGTTGTATAAGGCTATCAGAACACCCAGTGTTTCATGAACGGTCAAAACATATTGAGATCAAATACTACTTTATTCGAGATAAATTCTAGGAAGGAGAAGTAAATCTCCAGTATATCCCCACAGATGAGAAGACATCATATATCCTAACAAAGCCTCTTTCCAGAATAAATTTTTCATATTTCTGAGACAAATTGGGGATCGTGGAAATAACTCCCTTAGATGAAAGGGAATAAATGACTCTCCAGGTTGGGAGGGAGCATTGACATATCATTAAATTGAGGACATTAATTTTCAAGTTTGAAAAATGGTCCAGCTTGGGCTGTGATTTGAGATTTCTAATGGATAGGCATTTTCCAGTTCAGAAAATGGTCCAGATCGAACGGTCATTTTCGTGATGAAAATGGTTCGATGGATTGTTGATGTACCATAGACAACGATTTCCCATTGTGGTTAGCATGGGGAATGGTCTAGGACAATCTCTCTTCTTGATGGTTAATCAAGAAGACTGGTCCATCTCGTCGGACAATCATTCTTTTGAGGATCACAATTGTGAGAAGATTCGAAGAATGGTCCGTTTTGGAGGTTGGTGCAGGACAGTCATTTCTTTTGGAAATGGTCTAGATAGTCATTCCTTAGGGTAGATTCATTCTCTCCAATTTTCACTTTGTTTAGTGTTGGAGGAATGGTCCAGGTTCAACAATCAAGGACATACATTCCTTAGGGCAGACTCATTCTCTCCAGGCTACACTTTGTTTAGTGTCGGAGGAATGGCCCAAGGTGGGGAATGGTCCAAACTCAGAAATCAAGACATTTATTCTTCCTTGCTTGAGAAGAATAGTTTAGATAGCCCATCATTGATGTTCTACTCTGAGGGCAGATGCTCTTTCAAATCTCACAGATGTGAGTGAAAGAATGGCCCAGGTGATTCAGTTTATATCATAACAATATTTTTTGTGCAGGTTGATATCAGATGATTGTTATGGAGACTGCATGTCTCCAGACAGTAGAGATATGCAACTATGGTGGATATGTTCCACTATTTGTGACTGTGCGTCACAGTTTAAGTAGTTGTGTACTACTATGGATAAACACAGTTGTGTTCTATCAGTGGACATTGTACCAGTTGTCATGGATATTATCCAGTTGGATAATAATGACGATGCTCGTGATGCTACCAATTGAATGGTTTGTTTGTTCTCAAGACCATTATCATTTATACATCCCTAGCTAGGAGGGAGTGTTGATATTATGGTAGCTTTGGGAGGTATCAACCTCCATTGTGACCCTTTGACAAGATTAGAATATTCTGGAAGCAAGAAAAGAAGTTAATGTAACCCTAGAAGAGATGTCGGCTGAGGGAGATAATTAATATGAATTAATTAGTACCTAGAATGAGAAGTCAGCCTAGGCAGCCTGCCAGAGCCAGTATAAATAAGAGGCACCAGTTCTCATTTGACACACACTTCTCAGAATTGGATAAAGGCTCCCGTGTGCACTGTAGTCTGGTAGTCTTGTGCACAATTTCTGGAGAAGGTGTTGCCACCAGTTTTGGGTTGGACTCTCTTATCAGCTTTGGTTACTTCTTTCTCGGTGCATTATCCTTTCTTGGCTATTAGATTGCTACCAGAATTCTTCTCTTTGTCAAGGTCAAGGTGCTCAGAGGGTGGCTTCGGCCTATGGTTGGGTGATAATAGTGATATTGTCTATGGTAAAACAAGCACATTCTAACAATAAGTGCCTCTAAAAATCTTGCAAAACACTTTCCAAACCTTAATAGAAACAACCCACAAAACTAATAGAAAAACTACTACCAATCCTTCCCAAGCAAAATACTTTGCTTGGGCCTCCAAGTTAGAACAATGTAAACAAGGAAATACAAAAATAGAATGCAACAATATCACCTCAAAGATAACACCATGTAATGGCACCAAGAATACTCCCGATGCACAAAAGAGATCCTCCAAATATTCTTTTATTATCCACAAAATGTTGTTGCAAATACTTGCAGCAGAATTACGATAGAAGAGAATGGGAGAGAGAAAGAAGAGAAGGGGAGAAATTTGGGAAGCATAAACTTGCACTGAAAATAGATGAAGAAATGAGGAGGGGGGGCCTTTATTTTAAGGGAGGAAGGAAAGGTAGACCCCCCTTGCATGATTTACAAGTGGCATCCATGCAAGAGGGGGCTCCACTCAAGGGGGGCGCACCATAGAGAGGAGGGGCACACTTTAGGAAAGTGATGTGAGGTTTTAGGAGGTGGGAACATCTTTTCTAGTGCTCAAACACTTAGTCATGGTCCAAGGTGTGGGGACATTCCCACCTATAGTTTCATCTTTTTACATCATCACATGAAGAGGGGAGGCACACTTCCCCTTAGGAAAACTCAACAACTTAACAAGACTTGAGCTAGGGGGGTCCTTTCTCACTTTAAAATGTTTTTCTAACTTAGGAATGACTTTAGGAATCATTCCCCCCTCCTTTTCCACGACTTTCTAGTCATTTTTACAATATTTGGGTTTTTTACCTTTGTTAATTAAATGTTTCCTTTTGACTAACTTGGACTCTTCATGGACGTTGACCTAGAAAAATTTGTCCAATTGAGCTGAAACTTGGTCCAAGGGTGTAGAGGGTCATAATCCATTTTATTTGAGTGCCCACACCCCTATACAAAATCCACAAGGACCAATTTTTTACATTTTACATAAAAAATAATTAAAAATTCTCAATCTATGGAAATTTTAATTATTAAAAAATCCTATCAAAACTTAACGGAATTCCGCAAAACTCTAGGAGATGTCTAACATGGTCATTTACAACACTTATAAACCTTAGTCACCCATTGGTTTCGATCATTATAATGTCTTTCACCACTTTGGAGGATTATTTGAGTGAAAAACTCAAGGATAATTAAAATCGTCGGTAGGCAAGATTAATTACCTAAGGAAAAAAAACACTCGATGAAAAGACTTCCCTAATGATAAAGTCATAGGCAACTAACTAAAAACTAACCCATGCTTAACATATTGCATTATTGTCCCATGTAGGGGAGCGAACATTCTATGTACATAGAAAAAGGGTTGGGGGTAGAATTTCCCTGTTGAGCCAAAAGTCTTCAAACTTGTTGCACCACAAGGTACATATCTTCATGGTACATGACGTTGACCCATAGTTGAAATAGGTGGTCAACAGGGAGGATAACAATCATAATACCCAACCACCCGAGCTATGAACACAAGACTTTTGACCCATACCTTTAACAAGCAATTCATGTAACAACTTAAGGTGCAAATCCTTAAGTTGTCCTCCTTCCCGGTAGCAAAATCAATCTGTAAAAACTTGTTTATTACCTATATACACTCTTAAACAATTAAAAAAAATTATTGATATCAAATTCCATTTTTATTTTTTTATATGATTAAATCATATCTATCCAATCCAATTCCATTTCCACATATTTTCTTACTTTGTTATTTCATGTCCAAGATCATGTCTATTAAAATTCATTTCCATA
>ML785180.1:286167-322720 GCA_009831015.1 Picea engelmannii
TTTTTTTTTTTACTCTTTTTCTTGTTCCAGGCAAGTTAGCATAGAGGAATAATTGGCCACAACACTAGAAAAGTGTTGTTCTTGTTTCTTTATCTTGTATTTGTTATTTATCTTATTTCGGGCAGGTCACATGTGATATCTCTGAGAAGGATCTATAGTGACAGTTGCAGGAGGCAACAAATTAGATGGCATCTAGCTGAGACATGGAGCAGACTATCCAGACATAGATTTGTGTACATGACCATACACATCCATGTAACAAAGGAGAAGAGGACAAAGTTAGAACCTTCTGGAAAGAAGGGAAATTTTACAAGATACAAAGTATCTCATATGGAGATTGAATGTGAGGAGCAGAAGGCTCCAAAGGATGACTGTAAAGATCCCTCTAGTTTAGTTGATCACTCTTCATATCATCAGGAAGAGTCAGTAGAGCCAGAAGGTCCTACCTAGAAACATTGCAGTGACCAGGAAGAGACCAACATAGTCCCATGGTACTTTACAGGATGTAAAGGGCATATAGTTATATGGAATTGATGATCCATATCATGAGGAGGAGAAGATGGCTCCACAAGTGGTGATGCAGGTGGCCCCACCAAGTACCATCTTAGAAGGAGCCAAAGTTCAAAGGGAGTCAGCCTTCCGGATCCAATAGGGAGGAGAAACCACCCAGTACAGTTCATATGAGATCAGACTTCAAAGGAAATCAGCAGATGCAGAGGGAGAAAATGGCTCCAATATTATATAGACTCAGAAGGAGTCAAGTCCCAGAGGGAGCATACTAACTCAAAGTGAGCTTGATCTTAGAGAAATTCATTTGTCTTAGAGGAAGATACATTCATTCAGAAATATTTCCCCCTCAGATCTAGGTGACAGAGAGTCTCACATGGATGAGGACAGAGAGGAGCAAGAGGCTCCAAAAGATGGAGTGATGATTGACTCTACTCTTCAAGAACGTATTCCAAAAGAGAAAAATGAGACAGTAGAGCCCGAGATATTGGTAGATCCACCCAAATAAGTTACAGTTACCAAGAAGAAACCAAGATGGATCCATAGCACTTTGCGCGAAGCTAAAGTACATGCGGTTCCCAGAGGATCTTTTAGAGAGAGAAAGAGACCACACAAGTTTTCTGGCTATGTGGCGTTGATGAGGAAGATCATTGATTCAAAAACTTCCACTTATGAGGAAGATGCAAAGCAGAAAGTGTGGAAGAATTATATGATGATGTGTGGAAAGTGGTTTCGAGACTAAAAGGGAAGTTAGCGGTGACTTCCGAGTGGATCTACAAGATCAAGCATGCTGCAGATGGTAGCATAGAGAAGTACAAAGCTAGATTTTTGGCTAGAGGATTCTCCTAGAAAGAGGGAGAATATTATGATGAGACATTGGCTCCAGTAGCCAGAAGAAGTGTACATAGAGAAGCCACAAGATACATGAGAAGGATTCTCATGTCTACAAATTGAAGAAATCTTTGTACAGGCTTAAGCAGGCATGCAGTGCATGGTATGCCAGACAATTATTTGATTAGCTTGGATTTTACCAAGAGTGATGCAGATCGCAACCTTTACTACAAGGTTGAATGGTTACCCCTTGATATTGGGTACTATATGAGGATGACATGTTTCTTACAAGGGATGAGAATCTCATAGACGGGTGCAAGAGAGAACTCACTTCAGAGTTCAAAATGAAGGATCTGGATCTGATGGGATTAGAAGTATGGCAGAGACCAAACGAGATCTTCCTTAGCCAAAGAAAGCATACAGTTGAGATCTTATAGAGATTCAGGATGATGGACTGCAATTCCATGGCCACACCTATGGTTACGAATCTAAATATTTTGAGTGATTCATCTTCATATTTGGTTGATCCCACGATGTACAGATAGTTGATTGGATCCTTGATGTACCTGGTTAGCACCAAGCCGGATATATGCTTTGTAAAGAACAAATTGAGTCAGTACATGGTTGAGCCTAGACATGTACATTTGGTAGCAACAAAATATGTGTTGAGGTAGCTGCATGGTACGATTGGATATGGACTTAGATATGTCCCAGACGGTGAAGTAAAGTTGCAAGGATATACAGACTCTGACTGGGCAGGGAGTGCAGTGGACTAAAAAATCACATCAGGATGTTGCTTCAATTTGGGATCATGTATGATCTCATGGTTAAGAAGAAAACAGACATCAATGGCACTCAATACAATAGAGGTAGAGTATATAGCAACCAATGTTGCAAGTCATGAAGCAATGTGGCTTTGGAAGTTTCTTGCATGGTTATTTGATCTAGATTTGGAGCCAAATTCAATATATTGTGATAATCAAAGTTGTTTGAAGCTTTCAGAAAATCCAGTCTTTCATGACAAGTCAAAGCATATAGAGATCAAATACCATTACATTTGAGACATGGTGCAGAGAGGAGAAGTGGAGCTCCAGTACATATCCACTAATGAGCAGACAACAAACATTCTCTCCAAGCCTCTGTCTAGAGTGAAGTATGATAACTTCAAAGAAAAGTTTGGCTTGGTGCAGAATGTCCACCCTCATTGAGAGGAACATGAGATGTTTCTCCTCCAGCGAGCTCTCCCTTTGGCCAAGGGTTTCCCAGATCAATCATGTGAAGTGCTTGAGGGAGAAAAATGTATCTTGGTACAAGTCTTTCCTACACCATGTGAAGTGGCTAGGTGTGAATGGGACTTGTAGCATGGTCTTTCCTACGCCATGTGATGTGGCTAGGTGTGAATGGGACCATGACATAGCCTTAGGACTATGGTAGTGGTCTTTCTTATACCATGTGAAGATGGATGGGTGTGATTGGGACTATTAGGAGAGGAGAAACATCATAGCATAGTCATAAGACTATGGTAGCATAGTCATGAGACTATGGCGGTAGTCTTGTACTACTGTATGCTTATAACGTAGTTGTGGAGAGTATGGTGGTAGTCTTGTACTGCTAGATAGCATAGTCGTGGAGACTATGGAGGTAGTCTTTTACTACTGGATAATGTATTCATGAGACTATGGAGGTAGTCTTGTACTATTGGATTCTCATAGCGTAGTTGTGAGACTATGGTAGTATTCTTGTACTATTGGATGCTCATAGCATAGTCATGAGACTATGGTGGTAGTCTTGGACTACTAGAAGAGAACATCATGGAAGAATACCTCCCTAGATAAGAGGGAGTGTTGATGTTTTGGTAGCAGCAGGAGATATTCCCTCCTGGACAACTTTTCTTAGAGAAGAAGAAGACTCCAAGATGTCAAAGGAAGACCATTGAACAGTTGAAGAACACCTTGGAAGAAAAGTCAGCCCAAGGGAAAAAGAATTAAGTGGAAATATAATTTCTAGGATGAGAAGTCCGCCCACATAAATAATAAATTAATATTGAATACCCCAGAAGAGAAGTTGGCCCCAGAGGAAAATAATAAATATCCAGACTGAGAAGTCGGCCCAGACAGGTGCCCAGATTAGTTTAAATACAGGATGGATCATTTCATTTGTACATACACACAGTTCTCCTTCTGCAGTGCGCACTAGGAAGCTAGCAACTACAGTTTTGACAGTTTTTCTATTTTTTGTTCTTTGGTTATCTTGGAGAGTGTACCCCACTTGGGGAAGGATATTCTGGGTGGTTTCTCTTGTGCGCTACCTCTAGAAGAGTTGCGCTAAAGTTGTGTGATGTTTCCCAGTTTCTTCGTGTAAGTTTTCAATTGCAGTTGCTAGTTGTTGGTTGCAGTTGCAGATTCCAGTTATTGGTTTCTAGTTGTGCCAGTTCTGTGGTGCGTTATCTTTCTCTAGTGATGTACCTATCTTGTGTCAGTTCTGTGGTGTTTCTTAGTTGTCTACCCTCGCTAGGGTTTGACAAGAAGAAGAGATAAGTATTTGTTATCAAGGTTTCTTCATTGTTGGTTTGCTCTTGTAAATAGAGCTTCTTCATGGTTGTATTGGGATATTAGAAATATTCTCTCTAAGAAAAGTTGGATGGGTTTTTCCCCGAGTTTGGGGTTTTACCAAGATAAATCTTTATGTCTTCTTGTGCTTGTTTATCTATTACTTATATATTTCAGTATATGGTTATTGAAAGTTAAAATAATATCAAAATGCTATGATAAATATAATGCTAACAAAATTTTATGAAAATCTAACATGACCCCATCAAGGGATGTGAAAACATCACTTGTGGCTCCTCCATGCAACTCATTAAAAAATTGACTTTAAAAAAGACAAAGGGTAATCCCATAAGTATGGAAAATACTATATGAGTTCATGTAAGGGGTAAACCTAACTTTTTCAATATATATTTTTAGTATAGTAGTAAATAATTGGAGGTAGGTGGCTTTACAATTATATCTAACTCAATTTTTTAATTATTAATACAAATTTTTGTGACAAACTAGTAAGATTTTCACTAGGGATTATGAGTAATAAATTAGTTTCCCACTATGGAACTAGAGAAATAAAAAGAGGATGTGGTATATTTTAAAAATGGGGATAATCTTCAAAAATCCATGAAAGGACATGTTTTGAACATTTTTTATTAAGTGACCTCCCATGCAAAAATATCAGAACTTTTAAATTTGTATTTACACCTCAACTTACTTGTGAGTCTCACACTCAAGTCATCTACACAAGTATGGTTTTCAAACCCAAACACACAACAACCAAGAGGAGCATTTTTCTACTACAATGGGAAGTTTTAGCAAAGGAATATACCTTTTGCAAGATTTTACCGAAGGGTACTTCTACCAAAGGAAGCTTGTGGGAAAGGAGTACAAGCATTTATTTCGAGTGTTTTTTTTTTTTTTTTTCAGTGTAGCTTTTTTGCTATAAATTTCTAGTTTCAAACATCAACTACCAAAACACTAAACAAAATATGGCACATTCTCTTCAAACTTTTGAATCATTTAGTGAAGAAAATTAAATCCAAACCAATATTAGGGGAAGTGGCAGAAACAAGGTCAACAATTGCAGGAAAAACCAATGGCCACCTAGAATTTGTTCTAAATTCACAAAGGAATGATTCAACCTGTTATCGCACAATTTATACTTGCCCAAGCCAAAAGGCAAGTAGGCCTAGATTGACGCAACACAGAGGTAACCCTATCATTTTCACCCAAATAGGGTACCTCTTTCTCTTTAGGAGAAAAACCTCACTCCAAGGGAGACATCCCATGATCTAGTTGGTTGATGGAGGAGGATAAGACAAGGTAATACCACCCATCTCTCTAGGTCACTCAAATGAATGAAGTCACTTGGAATGGTTAAGTCAAGGGGGTTAAGGGGAAATACGGTGAATGATACCTACCCTTTACCAAAGAAATAACAAACTTTAACCAATGATATCAATGCTTTCATATAGTGACTTCAATATAAAAGTATGTTACCAAGCAAGTTTATGCATAAAAGAAAGATATGTAGCAATAGTAATAAATCCAGAAATTGTAACTTATAGGGACAATGTAATAAAAGATAAAGAACTTGCAATGATAGTAATTTTGTCACTTACAATTTCTAGATTAATATAAGCCAGATAATGACTTTAGAAGGGCTGTCAAAGTACTTATAACAACATAAAATTAACAATTATGATAGCAGTAAACAACTTCAAAAAAGTACCTTGCTAAGGCAATTTAGTGGACACTTTTAGCATTTATTGATTATGGCTTGCCTAGTACAAATTCTAGGTGGTTTATCAATCAGAAAATAAATCTAAGAGGCTGTCAAAAGTGATCGTAACAACAACAAAGCAAGAGTGATGACAGTTGCAAGAAACCTTCAGAAATGCACTTTGTGAAGAGCAATTTAGGCACACTTTAACTCCAACTGATAGTACTTTGCTTCATGCAATTTTATGTGTTGGTTTAATTGACTTATAATCTAGATGAGTTGTTATATAGTGGTTGTAGCAATGTTAGAAACAAAAACAAGTTAGTACCTTAAAACTAGGTTAGTAGGTTAGGTAAACTTGATAGAGATAGCAAGTGAAGTTGAGTGTAGTCTTGTCAAGAAATAGGATAAGAGGACTAGTGCCTTCAAGGGTAATGGAGTCAAGGTGGATGACTTGTTCTAAGGCTGTAAATCAATTTATGATAATGCACAAGTCTAAGAGGGAAAATGCATAGGAGAAGTAGTAACTTAAGTCCCCCTATGCATTGACCTCAAGAGATAAGATTCTCGGGTGCAGGCAATTCTAGGCCCTAGCACCTTTCTCTCCTTAGGCTTCTTATGGAGTTAAAGTTATGCAAATACAACTAAGTCAAAATCCTTAGAGTGCTAGCAATTTAGGGCTATAGGGTTTTACTAGTTACTAGATAGGTTTATGAACCAAGAGCCACTACCCTGGTTTGGTGACCAGATAGGTGGTAGTGTCATACCGCTACAAGATCATGGTCATAATAGGTTGACTCGTGATGAGACTCCATAACCATCAACTAATAACTTGAATTTGAATATTATCTTATAGGTCCCCTTTTTGTACTAAGCTTTGCACTGCTTTCTCGGGGATCCCTGGGCAAAGTATCTTGAAGGTTTCAACATTAGCTTTTAACTCTTGCTAGCTACTTTTACCCTTTGGGCCTTTAGCCCCTTCTTCCCACAAGGTAAGGTACAACCCTTCCTAGTGTATCCAATCCCAATGCCCAAACAAGGATAGGGGAGATGTAACACACTCGACCCCTGAGTGGATTTCCTAGGGATAGGGAATTAAAATTTCGTTATCCTTAAGTGGTCAAATCCTTCATTCAAGGTCTCTATCACGTTCTTCTCATCCATAGTTTTCCAACCACGATATCCATGCTCAAAAATGAGCTCATAAATGATGAATATACCTTTCCAAAGTTCTTCAGGCGTTCATTGGTTAAGGGCCAGGTGGCATCCACGTGAATCCACTTCACATGTATTGTCTCCAAGTTCCCTCATCCACAATGGAATTCCATCCACTGCCCAATCCCACGAATGGACTCAATCTTCGTCTATCACGCAGGCCAGTAGGAGCTTTGGAACTTCGACGCTTCAACGTTGAACGCCTCCTCACTGT
The DNA here is from genome assembly GCA_009831015.1 of Picea engelmannii. NCBI lineage: Eukaryota > Viridiplantae > Streptophyta > Pinopsida > Pinales > Pinaceae > Picea > Picea engelmannii. The sequence goes on from ML785180.1 coordinate 293,201, forward strand.
CTACGCATGAGATCTCCCAAAGTCTCGAACTCTCGTGAGCTTTCCACGTGGTTCCATCCTTCGGGCCTTTTGGTCTCTTTACAATGCTACACCCAAACCCTCTAGAGTCCCGAAGTCCCAGACTCCCAGAGTTTCAATCACTTCACCAACAACTTTGGTTAGGAGACTCGTACCTGGAGCTGACACGTAGAAGGGGCTAGGGGTGACACGTGTAATGCCACAATGGTTCTATAGGGTGTGTAATACGCATGAATCTGGGTGACACGTGGCACGCCAAACTTGGGTCCACGTCACCCTGGGTGATGTCATTGCACCACATCACTCTGCACTGGCAGCCTTTAAACATTCCTCAGATCTCACGGTCGAGATCTTGCCACGTAGATGTTAGGATATTTAAACACTTAGGATTTAGTTAAGATCTACTTGGTCTAATGTGTCGTTAGGTAAAAGTGTGTTTCTTAGTGTGTTTCTTTATTATGCATTAGTATGCATTTGTAGTTAGGAAATTTGACGGTCACAATATGTTCTTGACATAGAGTGATTTGACAGTTGATACTCTCCTCGATCTTAACGACCATTGATCTGTGGCTTAACACCCGATTGCTCCATGATCTCTATTTAAAGAGCATGGAGGGTCATTTGTCGATGATCGATTGTGAGAAACTCTCTTGAAAAATCTCTCTGTAATCTTTTTATTTTGCATTAATAAACTTCTCCAAGTGGTCGCGTTGGCTAGGGTAGTGGATGTTTCCCCATAGGGGGTTTACCACGTGAAAACATTGGTGTGTTGATCTTTGATATGGTTATGTGAGCGGTTATTGAAGGTGTTCATCCTCTGTTGGAATACCTGTGTTGTCGAACATGGTATCAGACCTTGTTTGAAGATCTGCTCTTGTTGTAGATCGAGATCGTGAAGCTGAGTTTCCTCATCTCCATTTTATGTCATTTTCGTACATTTATGGGTTGAGAGAATTGTTCCATTGCGTCCAGAGCACTCATTTCATTTACGAACACTTTTTGTTTCACTCGAAAAGGTTTTTGTTTTCCCAAGATATAACCATTACAGTCAAGTCCGGAAGTATAAAGTTTGAATACACATTTTTTAAATTTTTGCAGAGTAGTATTTTGGTTTTGTATTATTTATTTCTGAGTTTCTACTCTTTTAGATCTACGCATGTTCTTTTCCCCGCGTCATGTGTGATCTCGAAAAATCAGAAACATATAGGAAAATGTGCATCTTCCAGGTAAACTAACTGATATCTAACCCTTGTTGTCACCGAGAAGCGAAATTGTTTTCTTGTGTGAAAAGAGTTTTTTTTAACATGCTTTCCAAGGCCGTGTTCAACAACAACAAAAACAATCCTCCTTATGAACATTACAATATGTTTTGCTAGACCATTTGGTTAAAAATTGATTTATTAAGTAAGAGGTCTTGAGTTCAAGTCTCTTTTTTGAAAAAGTTCATGCTAAAATTGTAAAGTGTATTTCACTTCAAGTATAAAAGTGAATCACTATAAGTAGCTTTAATATTTTATTTTAGCGTTATTTATTTTGCATGAAGTAAATTCATTGTAAAAGTGATCCCCACTTCTTTTTATAAAAGTGGGTCACTTCATAAAGCAACTTACACCACCACGTGGTCCTTTGGTTACAGTTTATGCCTTTGTTTTAAAAGGGCATACCTCTCACATCTGAAGTCTGTTTTTTTTAAAACCGCATAACTTTTTGAGATCTTTCCATTCAGATCATCAGTTTCAGTTTTTAAATCCATATTATCTGCATTTTTAATATGGCTTCTACAAATAATCTCTTACTTACCAGCACCAACTACTTCCAATGGAAATCTCATATGGAGGATTTTTTAAAAAGTAAAGGCTTGTACTGGATTACCTTGGGAAAGGAAACAACACCCACTGATGCTGATAAGAAATCCAAATGGGATAATAGGAATGGCGAAGCACGTGGTTTAATCAGAATTTACATCTCTCCCGATTTAAGGTTCCACCTTCAATCAATTGATAAACCCAAAGAAGCTTGGGAAAAGATTGAATCTGTGTTTGGTAAACACAATATTATTCGAGCACAACAGTTAGAAAATCAAGTACTAACTTTAAGTCCAAGTGATTTTTCTTTCATTGAAGATTATCTATCTAAGTTTAAAACACTGAGAACTTTATGTGAAGAATGTAAGATAAATATAGACGAAGATTGTTGCATCTATCTTATTCTCTCTAAGCTAGGTAGTGCATATTTTGTGTTTGTATCTACCTTTTATGCCATGCAAGAGGCTCTAGGGACATCTTATGTAAAACCCACTCTTGAGAAATTTTGTGATGCTTTGATTAGAGAGCAAGATAAGATAGTACAAGTTGGAGTGATCAGCACTGCAAGTACCTACAACAAAGCCTTAGTTGTCCATCAAAAAGATAAACCCAAGAATCCCAAGAAGAAACATCCTCGCCAAAACAACAAGCAATATAAGGGTCCCAAACCCACTCAGACAGATTCTGCTCCTAATGGAGATAAAGGAGAAAAATATAAAAATAAGAAGACTGACAAAAATTGAAACTTTTGTGATAAAGATGGTCATGATGAGTCCAAATGTTTCAAGAAGATGCCATCTTTAGAAGCAATGATGAAGAAGCACAACATCAATATTGATTCTACTTCTTCTTATTCTTCTCATGGACATGCACTTTCAACTTCTGGTTTCTCCTTCAATAATACTTCTACTTCTACTTCTGATGAGTGGCTTATTGATTCTGGAGCATCTTATCATATGGCTAAGGATAGAGACATATTTTCTACTCTAAATGAATGTAACACCAAGAAAATATTTGTTGGTGATGATAGATCTCTTGGTGTTGAAGGATCTGGAACAATTCAAGTAGAAAATGGTCATTTCAATGATGTATTATGTGTTCCGAGTCTTTCTTGTAACCTTCTATCAGTATATCAAATCACTCATTCAAGTGAAGGTAAAACCGTAGAGTTTTCACCTCACCAAGTTGTAATCAAGGATCTAAAAGATCTTAAGCATGTTCTTACAACTGGAATTGTTGATGACATTACCAGGTTGTACAAGTTTGACAACTTTGGGCCATCATATTTTTCATCAGTTTTTGTTTCTCATAGCGATGACTTGAGAAAACTTCGATACGAGCGGTTTGGTCATCTAAGCTATCGCTCATTGCAGCAACTATGTAATCAACATATGGTGACTGGTCTTCCTCTTGTTTCATGAAGAGATGGTGTTTGTGCTGGTTGTGTTCTCGACAAACATCATCGTGACAATTTTGACAAACGTGCCTCTTGGCACACCTCGGGTCCTTTGCAACTTGTTCACAATGATTTGTATAGTCCACTTTCTTCTCCTTCTTTTTCTAGGTGCAAGTATTTCTTAACTTTCATTGATGACTTTTCCATACGTACTTGGATTTACTTCTTAAAACTTAGGAGCGAAGCTTTTGACAAGTTTTTGGCCTACAAGGCCCTTGTAGAAAAGCAATCTAGACATCATATTCAAAGGTTAAGAACAGATAATGGAGGCGAATATGTGAACAATATTTTTACAAGTTACTGCAATACACAGGGAATCCAAATGCAACACACTGTTCCATATACACCACAACAAAATGGTGTTGCTGAGAGAAAGAACCGCAGATTAAAAAATATGGCTAATTGTATGATCCAATCTAAGGGATTAAGTCTAAAGTATTGGGCGAAAGCCATCAACTATGCAAATTACATAGTAAATCGCACTCCCACAAAGGCTCTTAAAAATATAACATTGGAAGAATATTGGACTAAAATTAAACCAAATGTAAGTCACTTCCGTGTATTTGGCAGTATAGCATGGGCTCACATTATGTTGAAAACTCCTCTTTTCTCTCGAAGTTGGTCAGCGTCGGGCTAATCACAACCCATATCTGATGGTTACGAAAAGTCTCGAAGCATCCTCGAATCGACGACTCTCGTTACTTCGGGACTTCGACCTTCAGGGGTTTTGGTGTCACAACACCCCTATCCTCCCAAAGCAGTCAACGTTGGACTGACTACAACGTAAAGCTGACGGCCAGGATAAGACTCGAAGGATCCCCGGATCTACGGTTTTAGTCACTTAGTGAGTTCGGCCTTCGAGAGTTTTTGACGTTACAACATCCCTATTCTCCCGAAGCGATCAACGTCGATCTGACTTCATCGTAGATCCGATGGCTAGGATAGGACCCAAAGGATCCCCAGATCTACGGTCCTAGTCACTTCGTGAATTCAGCCTTCAAGATTTTTTGACGTTACAACATCCCTATTCTCCCGAAGCAGTCAATGTCGAGCTGAATTCGTCGTAGATCCGATGGCTATGATAGGACCCTAAGGATCCCAAGATCTACGGTCCTAGTCACTTCGCAAATTCGGCCTTCGGGGGTTTTGGCTTCATCACCACTCCGATTTCTCAAAGCGGGACTTCACCAAAGTACCCTTTGTGGGTACCTTCTCCTAAATGATTGGACGATAGGCGAGGATCCTAACAATCTCCCCTAAATCTAGGGCTCTCCTTCACTTCATAACTTTGGTGTTTGGGGAGTTTGATGCTATAGCATCTCCATTCTCCCGAAGTGGGACTTTGTCGAAGTACCATACACGAATCCTTCCACTAGATGATCAGACGGTCGAGAAGGGGCCCCAACGGACTCCCCAGATCAACAACTCACAACCTTTCGCGACTCCAGCATTCAAGTATTTTTGACAGTTACGAAGTTTGACATCCCAGGACTTCGAGCTCCCAAAGCTCTGAAGCCATCAAGAGCTATCTCCTTTCATACTTAGTGAAGGGTCCATAGAGCCTGGTCATATGAACCCTCTGGTGAATCTCAGGCTATAAGTTCTACTCTTAGCCGAGATTTGGTTAAGGTCATGGGCGCAAGCCTAAGGTCTCTTAGGCTACTGGTTTGATGGAATCACCTTCCTATCTCACAAAACTTTAATTTCTAAAACATGGCGGGGAAATTTTCGTGGAATTACCGAGGCGGTAGCAGGGCCAAGAGGCTTGCTCCAACTCTGGAACTATGAGGTAACTCCCCGGGGAAAATACCTTCGAGGGTTAAACTTGAGCATATGGAAAATCAAGAAGAAGCATAAGTCCTCAAGAATATAAATAAATACACGTCACTTGATCAGTCAATACAAAGGCCAATTCTTAAATGTATACATACATGCATTCATTTATTATTCCATTTCAAAGCACAAGCATGAAAACACTTATCAAAACTAGAAGACGTGATGTGACTGTTGAAAGGGGTGCATGTTTCCACCCAACCATAGGCTCAATCACTCCTAACGGATTTACTACTGGCCACCCCCGAGCTAGGCCATGATGCTTTGAAATTCAATCTTTTCTTTCGGTTCAATGAACGTTAGGGATGAAGGTTACTCTCCTTCTTTTGGATCAGTAATAAATAGGGACGAAGGTTACTCTCCTTCTCACGGGATCAAAACACGCTCTCTTTCAGTTCTTCCTCGAACCTGAGCTTAGTCTCTCTTCTCTGCCCTCTTCGTAGGTCTTTCTCTGCCCATCACGCCTTCCTCTCTTGCCTACCTCAACAAGATTGTGTGTAGCTCAAATACCCAGTCTGTGGTCAAGTCTGGAAGCCTTATAGATGGGCGGTCTTCCCGATCCCCTCATTAACTCTTGAGGACGAAGGTTACTCTCCTTCTCACGGGATCAAAACACGCTCTCTTTCAGTTCTTCCTCGAACCTGAGCTTAGTCTCTCTTCTCTGCCCTCTTCGTAGGTCTTTCTCCTTCTCACGGGATCAAAACACGCTCTCTTTCAGTTCTTCCTCGAACCTGAGATTAGTCTCTCTTCTCTGCCCTCTTCGTAGGTCTTTCTCTGCCCATCACGCCTTCCTCTCTTGCCTACCTCAACAAGATTGTGTGTAGCTCAAATACCCAGTTTGTGGTCAAGTCTGGAAGCCTTATAGATGGGCGGTCTTCCCGATCCCCTCATTAACTCTTGAGGAGGTCTTCCTACCTACCAATCTAACTGTAATTCATTCCCGGGTCAGAGGTTTGTTCTGATCCTGAGTAATTAAATACAACAAAGTATTGGTCTGGTGCAGGTTAACACAACCATTCTCGGTCCCCTCCACCATCTCTTCCATAGCATTTGTGGTCTCTCTTAGCACACCCCCTTTCCAGCAATCATGAAACACTTATCCATTTTCTAGTAAATAACAGAATTTACATTCATTGACCTTTTATACAAAGGTCCATCAAATCAAACATTCACACATATTGATTTTTCCATAGTCTCTTGGCCAATATAGTTATATTTACAAACTGGGGGAAACAAGGTGTTACAATTCCCTCCCCTCTTAAAAGGAACATCGTCCTCGATGTTCTATCTGTCAATATGCTTTGTATATATAGAAGTAAAATAAAATGGATGTGTATGTTTCACGACATCCTCCTTTTCCCACGTAGCCTCATCTAGGCCAAAGTGTTTCCATTGCACCTTGACCTGTGAAATGGTTCAGTTCCTGAGTGAGGTTTTCTTCCTTTCTAGTATGCATTGAGGTTATGGCAGGAATTCTCCCTCTGACTCCACCTAGATCACAAACCAGTCAATTATCTGATTAGAATCATGTACATATTTATTCAATAATGAAACACGGAAAACATTATGTGCCTTTACTATGGGAGGGAGTGTTATCCTATAGGCTACTGGTCCCACTCTATCTAAGACTTCAAAGGGTCCACAATAACAAGGTGCCAGCTTGGCACAAGCTCCCATTCTCAAGGAACTCTTCATGGGCCTAACTCTGAGATAGACATGGTCTCATGTCTTGAACTCTCTGGGAGTTCTCTTTCTGTCAACGTAACTCTTCTGTCTATCCTGAGCAATTTTCAGATTTTGCTTTATCTAAATCAGTTGTTGTTCCATTTCTTTCATCATGTCGGTTTCGATTGTAATTCTATCCACTAGATTACTCTAGCTGATTGGAATCTTGCACTGTCTACCATAGAGGGCTTCAAAAGGGCTCATCTTCAATGACTCTTGATAACCGTTGTTGTAGAAAAAATATACCAATGGAAGGTAGTCTTCCCACTTCTTAGTCTGATGCATTACATGCATCCTTAACATGCCTTCTAATATCCGGTTTACTCTTTCTATCTGTCCATCAATTTGAGGGTAATAGGTTTTGCTAAACAATAATTTAGTCTCAAAAACAACCATTAAGGAGTTCCAAAAGATTGAAGTAAATTTTGTGTCTCTGTCAGATATAATCTCCCTAGGCATGCCATCCAGTCTAAATATCTCCTTCATGAAGATGTTGGCGATATCTATTGCCTTGCAAGTTGACTTGACAAGAACGAAGTGAGCAGAATTGTTCAATTTGTCCACCACTACCATGATGGTGTCGTTATGCTTGATTGATTTCATTCTGGAATTGGTAGGGGTTGTAGCAACCATGTTTGATGTCGATGTTTTGCCTTAACTTACTGGCATTATAGACACTTAGCTAAATAATCAACTATGTCCTTTTTCAATCCATGCCAATAGAATTGTTTTCTAGTGTCCGTAATCATTTTCTGATAACCTGGATGACCAGTATATGGTCTATTGTGTAGTTCGTCCATTATGAACCTCTTCAAGTCGTCACAACTTGGGATATACAATCTATTTTTGTAAGTCAACAGACCTTCACCTATCATCTAATAGCCTTCGTAATTTAGCCATGTGGGCTCTTGTTTTAGGTATGATGTCACGGTATTGAAGAATGCATATGTTTCATGTGCATTTCAAACTCTCTCCTTGACATCCATTTTACAGGTGCTCATTGTTGTCAGGTGAATCATTTTCACACTTCTACTAAGGGCATCAACCACCCTATTTTCTTTTCCTTTGATGTGTTTGATTTTGAAATCAAACTCACTAAGGAGAGCCATCCACCTAGTTTGCCTGGCATTGAGTTTTGGTTGATCAAACAAGTGCCTCAACCCACAATGGTATGCCATAAGTACAAATCTCCCACCTAGGAGGTAATGCCTCCACATTTTTAAAGCGTCCAATATGGAAGCCAACTCTAGATCATGGGTCACATAATTGATTTCATGCTCATTCAATTTTTTGGATTCGTAGAAAATTACACGCCTTTCTTTCATAAGGACTCCTTTGAGGCCTTCCTTACATGCATTTTTGCACACGAGGAAGTCGTTATCAAGGTCTGCAATCTTCAGCACGGGTGCATGGGTTAGAAGGTATTTCCGTTTTTGAAATATTTCCTCTCATTCTGATGTCCAAGTGAACTTAACCCCCTTTTTCTGAAGGGCAGTGATTGGACAACCAATCATGGAAAATCCTTTTATAAACCTTATATAGTATCCCCATAAGCCCATAAAGGATCCGATATCAGATACATCCTTTGGGATAGGCCATTCCATGATAGATCTGATCTTGTCAGGGTCTATTGCCACTCCTTCTTTAGAAATAACATGGCCTAAGTAATGGACTTTCTTCTGGAAAAAGTCACATTTGCTACACTTAGCATAGAGTTGATGCTCTCTTAATACTTGAAGTACAAGTCGAAGATGTTCTTCATGCTCCTCTCTATTCTTGGAGTATATTAGGATACCATCAATGAAAACCAACACAAACATGTCTAGGAACTTGTTGAGTACATTATTCATCAAGCACATAAAAGTGGCATGGGCATTGGTTAATCCAAATGGCACCACCACAAATTCATAGTGACCATATCTGGTCCTGAAGGTTTTTTTGTGGATGTATTCATCCTTGATTCAAACTTGATGGTATCCAGACCTTAAGTCAATCTTTGAGAAAATGGAAGCACCCCCCAATTGGTCAAACAAGTCATCGATTCTTGGTAAGAGGTACTTGTTATTTATGGTTGTCTTATTGATTTGTCTATAATCTATGCACAGTCGGAGCGTGCCATCTTTCTTTTTCAAAAACAAGGTTGGTGCTCCCCGTGGAGACACACTGGGTCAGATGTAGCCTTTGTCCATCATTTCCTTTAGCTATAACTTGAGCTCAACTAGCTCTGGTGTATTCATCCTATAGGGTGTCCAAGACACTGGCACTGCTCCTGGTGCAAGTTCTATGAAGAAGTCAATGTCTCTTCTCGGAGGTAGACCTGGTACCTCTTCTAGAAACACGTCTCTATACTCTCTTAATATGGGGTGGTCCTCTAGGTTTGGTTTTTCATTCTCAACAAATTCCAACACTTGTATTACATATAGAGAACACCCCTTTCTGCAACACTTTATCATTTGAAGGGCTGATATTCGTCTCACTGAGACAGGATTCTGAATCACTTGGAGGCTTATTTTCCCCCCTTCTTCATTTTCACACTCTATGGTCTTATGGTAACAGTCCAACTTAGTTTTATAAGTGGCTAACCAGTCCATACCAATCAACAGGTCATAAGATCCTAGGGGAAGTATGTTAAGGGTCGCTTGGGTGGGAAATCCATCCATAATGAATTGTCAAGCTGGTATGACCTCTGCTACTTTTCTTTTGGTTCCAGTGGCTATTTGTACCAACCATGTCTTAACATGTCTCATTGATTGCAATTTACACTTATCAATAGTCTGAGGGGATAAATAACTCAAATTAGAACCAGGGTCAATTAAAATAGAAACTAGATGGTTGGCGACCATACCTTCCATCTCCACCACTTAAGCTTGGTGGTCGTCTTGTTTATTATCTAAGGCTGCATAAATCTGTGGCATGCTCCTAACCACATCATTAATTGTGGTAGCTTCTTGGATGATGTAGACTCTCCTATTGTTCTATTGTCTACGTGGGAAATCCCTCAGCAGATGTTCTTCTCCACAACCCCAACATTTCAAGGGTTCTCTCTTTGGGTCGTCATTGTTTCCTGGAGTTGCTCTAAAAGGTTTTTTTCCACTATGGGAGGGGAAATTCAAACTGTTTCCATAATAAATCCTTCTCATGGGTCCCTTTCACATTCCTAAGGTCTTCCCACCAGATGGAAGCCTTTCCATTCAAGTTGAAGATGGCTATTGGAGCCTTCAAGTTTTCAGAGTAGTCATGAACTTTGAAGTACTTTTTTAAACTAAGTAGCCAAGCTTCTGCCTCTTCCCCTTTCTTAATATCTCCATCGAAAGAGGGTGGTTTGGCTTCTTGACCTCTTCAGGCTCATGAATTTTGGAATTATTTCGCTTCTTTCCTTTCCTTTGAGAATGTGAGCTATTTTGGCTACTAGAAGATCCCTTAGAGTTGTCAGTTTCCTTTCCAGAGGATTCTCTCGATGAGTGCCCCCTGCCTCCAGGTTGGGCCTTCCTCGAGGTACTCCTCCTAGTGTGGCCACTTATGGGACCACGTTTTTGTACCTTAGGTGGAATTTGACTTCTCCTTGAATGTCGTCGGTACACATGACTGGTTGTGGATCCATGCTGCAACTGTCGTTGTATGTCGAATAAGATCTGCAACAATACTGCATTAATTTCTATTTGTTTTTCTTTCTCTTTTATCAATATCTCGGTGTCGGAATTGAAACTCTGTAATTCATCGATGAGGCTCCTTACAGTTTCAGCCAGATTCGAAGGGGTCTCCACCACCCTCCTTTCATCAGATTCTTTGTCTCTATTGAGGGAGCCATCCCCCACTTCATGTCGCGTCATCATCCTTTATGCTTGTAATTTTCCGCTCTTTACTGACTTCTTGAGTGTTGATAAAACACTTGTTGTTAGCTAACAATTTATTAGTTTATGAACAACACATAGTTCATATTTCTTAAATACACACACAGAGTAGAAAGTTTTAATTATTTTCTTCAATAAAAGCTTAACTATGTAAAGAGGTAAGGTAGGGTGTCACCCTTAAGAGTTCTTTAAACATGGTTTTTAAGAGACTCGTCCATGAGCCCAAGCAGGCCAAGTGTTGTAATCATGCTCTGATACCAATTTGTAGCACACCCGACCCCTGAGTGGCTTTCCTGGGGATGGGGCATCAAAATTATGTTCTCCTTAAGTGGTTGAATCATTCATTTAGGGTCTGTATCACGTTCTTCTTGTCCAGAGCTTTCCAACCATGGTCTTCATGCTCAAAACCAAGCTCAAAACTAACAGATATACCTTTCTGAAGTTCTTTGGGTGTTCATTGGTTAAGGGCGAGGTGGCATCCACATGAATCCACTTCACAAGTATTGTCTCTGGGTTTCCTCATCCAAAGTGGAAGTCCATCCACCGCTCGATCCCACAAGTGGACTCAATCTTCGTCTAACATACAGGCCAGCAGGAGCTTCGGTGCTTCGACGTTGAACACCTCCTTACTGTCTACGCATGAGATCTCTCGATGTCTCGAAGTCCCGTGAGCTTGCCACATGGTTTCGGCCTTCTGGCCTTTTGGTCTCTTTACAATGCTACTCCCGAACCCTCTGGAGTCCCGAAGTCTTAGACTCCCGGAGTTTTGGTCACTTCACCAACTACTTTGGCTAGGCGGCTCATACCTAGAGCTGATACGTGGAAGAGGCCAAGGGTGACACATGTCACATCCCAATGGGTCTATAGGGTGTGTGATACGCACGATTCTGGGTGACATGTGACATGTCAAACTTGGGTCCATGTCACCCTGGGTGACATCATTGCACCATGTCACTCCGGACTTGCAGCCTTCTAACATTCCTCAGATCTCACGGTCGATATTTGGCCACGTAGATCCATGGATCTACGGCTCCTGTTACTTCAGGAATTCGACATTTGGGAGTTTTGCGATGCAAACTCCTCTTTTCTCCCAAAGTCGGACAATGTCGGGCTGACCACAGCCCAGATGTGACGGTTACGAAAAGTTTCGAAGCGTCCTCGAATCGACGACAGATTTTGGTGTCACAACACCCCTATCCTCCTGAAGCGGTCAACGTTGGGTTGACTACATCGTAAATCCAATGGCCAGGATAGGACCCGAAGGATCCCTAGATCTACAGTCATAGTCACTTCATGAATTCGACCTTCGGGAGTTTTTGACATTACAACATCCATGTTCTCTCGAAGCCTGACTTCGTCGTAGATCCAATGGCTAGGATAGGAACCGAAGGATCACAAAATCTATTGTCCTAGTCACTTTGTGAATTCAGCCTTCGAGAGTTTTTGACGTAACAACATCCATGTTCTCCCAAAGCGGTCAACGCCAGGATGACTTCGTTGTAGATCCGACGGCTAGGATAGGACCCGAAGGATCCTCATATCTACGGTCCTAGTCACTTCATGAATTTGGTCTTCAGGGGTTTTGGCTTCACCGCCACTCCATTTTCCCGAAGCAGGACTTCGTCGAAGTACCCTTTGCGGGTCCCTTCTCCTGAATGATCGGATGGTAGGCGACGCTCCTAACGATCTCCCCTAAATCTATGACTCTCTTTCACTTCGTAACTTCGACGTTCAGGGAGTTTGATGCTATAGAATCTCCATTCTCCTGAAGTGGGACTTCGCTAAAGTACCATACGCGAAGCCTTCCACTAGACAATCGAATGGTCGAGAAGGGGCCCTAACGGACTCTCCAGATCAACGAATCACAACCTTTTGCGATTCTGACATTCGGGTATTTTTGACAGTTACAAAGTTTGACATCCCATGACTTCAAGCTCTCGAAGCTCCAAAGCCATCAAGAGCTAGCTCCTTTTGGACTTAGCGCAAGGTCCCTAGACTCTGGTCATATGGACCCTCTGGTGAATCTCGAGCTATAATTTCTACTCTTAGTCGAGATTTGGTTAAGGTTGTGGGCGCAAGCCTAAGGTCTCTTAGACTACGAGTTTGATGGAAGCGCCTTCCTAGCTCACAGAACGTTAAGTTCTGAAACAGGGTGGGGAAATTTTTGTGGAATTACCAAGACGGTAGCAGGGCCAAGAGGCTTGCTCCGACTCTGGAACTGTGAGGTAACTCCCTCGGGAAAATACCTTCGAGGGTTAAACTAGAGTATATGGAAAATCAAGCAGAAGCATAAGTCCTCAAGAAGATAAATACATACACATCACTTGATCAATCAATACAGAGGCCAATTCTTAAATGTATACATACATGCATTCGTTCATTATTCCATTTCAAAGCACAAGCATGAAAAAACTTATCGGAACCAAAAGACGTGATGTGATTGCTGAAAGGGGTGCCCGTTTCCACCCAACCATACGCTCAATCACTCCTAATGGATTTACCATTGGCCACCCCCGAGCTAGGCCACGATTCTTTGAGATTCAATCTTTTCTTTAGGCTTAGAAAAAATTAGGGATGAAGGTTATTGTCCTTTTCCTAGCTGAGTAATAAATAGGTACGAAGGTTACTCTCCTTCTCCTGGGATTAGAACACGCTCACTTTCAGTTCTTCCTCGAACATGATATTAGTCTCTCTTCTATGCCCTCTTCACAGGTCTTTCTCTGCCCATCATGCCTTCCTCTCTTGCTTACCTCACCAAGATTGCATGTAGCCCGAATTCCTAGTCCATGGTCAGATCTGGAAGCCTTACAAATGGGTGGTCTGCCCCATCCCCTCATTAACTCTTGAGGAGGTTTTCCCACCTACCAATCTGACTGTAATTCATTCCTGGGTCAAAGGGTCATTCTGATCCTGAGAAATTAAATCCAGCAAAGTATTGGTCTGGTGGAGGTTAATGCAACCATTCCTGGTCCCCTCCACCATATCTTTCATAGAATTTGTCGTCTCTCTTAGCACATCCCCTTTCTAGCAATCATGCAACACTTATCCATTTTCTAGTAAATAATATAATTTACATTCATTGACCTTTTATACAAAGGTCCATCAAATCAAACATTCACACATATTGATTTTTCCATAGTCTCTTGGCCAATATAGTTATATTTACAAACTAGGGGAAACAGGGTGTTACAGGAGATGAGAGGAATAAAGATGGAAAGTGGTAAGTATGGAGGGAATGGACGATGACCTTTCACAGACCCACCCATTGGCAACCCGTCCTAAAGATAAATCAACTTACTAGGGAACCATGTCACCCTTCCAAGTATGAACGAGGAAAAGAGAATAATTTCTAAGAAAATGTCATGAAGTGAAGAAGGATTCAATACAACATATTCAAGTGCTTCAAAAATCAGAGTGATACATACCATGATACTCAGACTCATTACCTCATGGAGCAAGACTCATTTCTACTTTGGGACCAAGCTAGTGGGATGGATACTATTGTTGGTGATAGATGGAATGCACTGAAGAAAAGAGGGTCCCTTCAGAGCCATGCTATAGTCGCCTGGCTCTTGGTACTCCATGTCTAGGACCTTTGGGCCTTGAGACATGATATCCTTAGTTATCCCTAGGCTAGGGGATAACATCTAGCTCCAACTCGGGGACATGTGCTCACCGTAGAGCACATGAGAACCTCAACATATCTGGTATGACCTGTGCCTGCTAAATCTCAACAAAGGATATTAGTAATCCCTAGGGTGGTGATATCACCCCTTGTTCATATATGATATAATAAACCAATAAAAGCATCTCTAGTATGATCATGAGAATAAATATATACATAATGAAACAAGACAATATGAAAATGCAACTACAACTATGCTAACATTATATGCAAATGATATATACAATGGATGCAAAATGCCTACCTATCATAACTTAATTGTACTTACCTGTGAAGTCAAGTCTTTGCCCCATGATGGGGTTTGAGGAGGCGTCCACTAAATGGTAATGGACGTTTTCTCCCTTCCAGTGTAGATAAATAGTAGGCATCATTGACTGACTTCATTATGATTCTGAAAGGTCCAAGCCAAAATTGTACATTCCCTTTAACATTGTTAGGCTCACCTTTCTTAGTGTCCCACATCCATTCTGTGTCTCCCTCTTGATATTTTTTTGCTTCAAACTTTTTTGTTCCCTATATCACCCTAGTGTATTGTCTTGAGGGAGGCGGGTGGGATTCAACTGTAAGGACTTCTTGTTGACTTGGTTTAATCAATACACTATTATTCCCTTTCTTTAGTAATTTTACAGAGCCAACTTCTTTGTCCTTATATTTATCTTAGAGTTGTTGATACTCTTGTTTCTTTCACCATTGTATCTCATCAAAATATTCCTCTGTAGTGAAAGGAAAATCCTCTGAAGAAAATATAGGAAGGTTTTCCTTAATTGGCTCATGTGTTTCACTGATCTTAGTATCGTTGTCAATCTCTTATACATGGACCTTGACCATTGGCATATTTGGAAGGTGTGCAATCGTCCTATTTTTCATAGGCTCGTTTATATAAGTTAAATCCATCTCTAATGTACCACCCAACATCGCATCAAACTTCTTGGACAAGAGAATGCCCCATACATCAGGGACATCTACCACCACAACATCCATATGGATCACTCTCTTAGGGTATTTACCAAGGTGCACTTCAATGTTCTCTAATACCCCACGAGTAGGTATGGCCCTGGATTCAAAACCACACACATTTCTATAAGGTCTTGTATCCTTTAGGCCTAGTTTCTCCATGACTTTCAAAGACATCATGTTGGCACCTGCTCCCGAATCAAACATACAGTTGTTGAGACATTTGTTATTTACTAGCAATGACATAAAGAAGGGTGGGTGTCCATCATATTGAACCCTAAAATGGTCTGCTTGTAACATAATAAGAGGGTCTATTGGTTCATCCAACACATTGAAAAACTTTTCAAACCTTTCTTTCATGGATGGAACCTTGATACTTTCCTTCAACGAGACGGTTACATGCATTTTGGCCAATGCGCCTTCCAAGTCAAGATTTAAGTCAATCTTGTCAGACTTAGAAAAAGTTTTAGGAAGGAGTATGTTCATAGGTGGAGGTTTTGGTTGTGAAGTTGCAGGCTTAGTAGAGGTAGGTTGGTTCATTCACTTTTTCCTAGTATGCACTTGGAATTCTTGTTTTTTCAACCTCTCTCTTGACTCTTGAACAAGGCTATTGATTACCTCCATCCTAGCTTTCCTAGTTGCTTCTTTTATTCCTTCTTCATGTTCTTCAGGTGTGATATTAAGGAAATATTGTGGCTCCTCAATGGTATGGTTGATAACATTGACTTGATCATGTTCACCATTATTCAGAGGGCATTCATGCTCCCAATGTGATTCTCTGCATTGAAAACACCACAGGTTCTCCTCAACCACGTTTGTGGGGGATAAAGTGTTAGGGACCTCTTGATTGTTCTTGGGATTGAAACCTTGACCACCCCTTTGGAATTATCCCTTATAAGGAGGTCTAGGATCTTGTTGTTGAGCTCTTTCTAGGTTGACAATCCTATTCATCATTAACTCTTGGGTTTTTACCATGCCATCTATAGTCAATTTGATGGCACTTTTGTCACTTACAATTCCAAGATTTAAAACAAGTTAATGAGTGACTTCAATGGGTTGTCAAAAATAATTGTAACAACAGTAAAATAATAATGATGAAAACAACAAAACCACTTTAGAAAAGTACTTAGTTTAGGCAATTAGACAAACACTTTAGTATATATTGATAGTAAATTGCCTAATACAAATGTTGGGTGGTTTTATGGATAGTTTAAGGGCTGTTAAGGGGCTGCAATGATGGTTGTAACAGTAGTCACAACAACAACAACTTCAGAGTTTTGCACTTATAATAATAGCAAAAGGAAGACTAGAGCCTTGGGATGATAGCACCTATGCTAGTGCAAATTTATGGGTTAGTTTTTAGAGGTTAGTATGTTGATTAGGGATGCAAATTAAGGTTGTAACAACAATTATAGCATAAGAAATATGGTTTTTAGTGTTAGTGAGAGTTTCAAGAAGATAGTTTGAAAGTTTGTTTTGATCTCATTCATCCACAAGAGTATAGAAATCACTGCCTTTTAGGGTTTTATGGAGTCAATAGTCGTAACAATATCACTTGGGAAATAAAATAATGATAATGGTTATCTAAGGGAAGAGGTAGATGCAAGAGGTGTTGGCACTTCAAGGCCTCAAACATCTAAATATTTTAAGGGATGTTTTGCTAGAGAGTAGGCACTTCTAGGCCCTAGCATACCTTCCTTCCTTAGATTTTTTGAAAGAAAATTAATTGGTGATTAGAGTGAGATTTACTAGAGAGCTAGCACTTTAGGGCTCTAATAATCACTCCCAAAAAATGTATAATTGGAAAGATCAAGCTAGTAGAAGGGTTATGGAGAGAAATAAGCCTTTGTTGTTTCTCCCCTAGGGTTTAAACAAGCAATTTCATAATCTTAGACATGAAACAAGTAAATTTTACCACAAACATCCATCATATGAATAAAAATGCAGATTTTCCAATTACTTCACCAAGAATAATCAAGTCAAACCCTAGTTGAAGACCATTCCACCATGAAGCTCCCCAAAGAGATGCACACTAGTTATTTCAGTCAATGACCCTTAAAGAGGGAGAAAATTTCAGTCCACCACTTGTGTGTGATGAGTTATCATAAAAAAATGAATCTAGCTAGCCATATTTATATGGGAAATCCTGGCTAATTAATCCAACAATTGTGTCTTTTCATGAAACAAAGCCTACATGTCAATTTTCTCTTTAAATTCAAAACTAAATCAATTTTCAAAATTAAAACCCTAAAGAGGGTGACGCCAACCTTGCTAGGGTGATGTCAGGCCTCCATGAGATGTTGAGGCCATATAGAAAAACGTTGGGCCTCCAAAGGCCCTCCTCCATGCTACATGTGCCAAAACTGGATCCCAACATCTCTCCATGTCAAAGCCTAGCCCTAGGTGACGTCATGGGGATACTAGGGTGACATCCAAGGCCTCATAGGGCCAACGTTCAGGTGGGAAGAGCATGAAACCCTAGGTCTAGGTCTTCCACAGTGTCT
The DNA here is from genome assembly GCA_009831015.1 of Picea engelmannii. Taxonomy (NCBI): domain Eukaryota; kingdom Viridiplantae; phylum Streptophyta; class Pinopsida; order Pinales; family Pinaceae; genus Picea; species Picea engelmannii. Next base: position 311,032 of record ML785180.1, read on the forward strand.
CCAAAGGAAATGTCCTTCCTTCATCTTGTGCAAGCCTTCAATATCTTCTTACCCTTGGCTGGGGTTTCAATGTCCATTTGTGGGATTTGAGCCCCCATGAAGGTCCGAGCTAATCATTCCCTCATGTGTACCTGTCCACCGGGAAAGGTCTTGCACAAACAACAAGTACACCCTCCAGGGGTTCATAAGTCACAAGGATCATAGCATGTAAATCACATCCAATAATTAAATTACCCGAACATGTGCATCAAACCCTCCTTAACCCCAAACAATTTCTCAAAGACGTTATCCAATTTGACAAGTTAATTTTGGATAGGGTCTCAAGGTGTCCTATTGAGATAACCTCTCTTAAGTTTGGGGTGTTTCCCAGGTCGAATCTAGTCCAAGTCATGTAATTGTATGAGGTGGCATGGGGTGCATGTGATAACATGGAAATGTAGTCTCTTACCTGTGGGTGCCTTTATGGAGGGTGAGTTGCACCTTATCATGGATGTAATTGTTTCCTAGACAATTCATTTCCATTTATTCCTAGCTTTATTTATTTTGATATTTTTCTCTTATGCTTCAAGGGAATAGTTGAGGGCCACTGTCCTGGCTTGATGACCAGAGGTGACAACGTTATCCACAAACATTTCATGAAAATGAGAAGGATGGCTCATAATGAGACCCCCTTTCTCTTGGCTATGCCACCAAGAGCCACTACCCTGGTTTGGTGACCAGATAGGTGGTAATGTCATACCGCTACATGTCCATGGTCATAATAGGTCGGCTCATGATGAGACATCCTATCCATCAACTAATACCTTGAGTGTCTATGTTATCTTGTGGGTCCCCTTTTCTTACTGAGAAACTTTTCATTGCTTTTTCAGGGATCCCTGGGCGAAGCATCTCAAAGGTTTCAACATTGGCTTTCAACTCTTTCCAGCTACTTTTACCCTTTGGGATTTTAGCCCCTTCTTTCCACGAAGTAAGGTACAACCCTTCATAGTGTAGCCAATCCCAATGCCTAAACAATGAAATGGGAGATGGAAGGAATAAAGATGGAAAGTGGTAAGAATGAAGGGAACAGACGATGAATTTTCAAAGATCCACCCAATAGCAACCCATCCTAAAGGGAAATCAACTTACTAGGGCACTATGTCACCCTTCCGGGTTTGAAGGAGGCAGAGAGCATAATTTCCAAGTAAACTTCATGAAATGAAGAAGGATTCAATACAACATGTTCAAGTGATTCAAAAATTAGAGTGATACATACCATGATACATGGACTCATTACCTCATAGAGAAATACTCACTGTTACTTTAGGAATAGGCTGGTGCGATGGATATTGTTGCTGGTGATATGTGGACTGCACTGAAGAAAAGAGCACCCCCCCCCGGGGGCCATGCTTAAGTCGTCTGGCTCTCGATACTCCATGTCTAGAACCTGTGGGCCTCGAGACGTGATCTCCTTAGTTATCCCTAGGATAGGGGATAACATCTAGCTCCAACTCGGGGACATGTGCTCACCGTAGAGCGCATGAAAACCTCAACATCTATGGTATGACCTGTGTGTGTTAAATCTCAACAAAAGAGCATCTCTAGTCTAGCATATGATTATGAGCATACATATATACATAATGAATCAAGACTATGAAAATCACAACTATAACTATGCTAACATGATATGCAATGGTATGTACAATGGATGAAAATGCCTACCTACCCTACCTCACTTGTACGTACCTATCAAATGATAGGTATAAGCATACAACTAGTGCAACCACGCTAGCGATGTATCATAACAACTGCCTCTGTGCTTCATCATAAACCAAAACAATGACAAGTTAAGAACAAAATAAACATGAGTTAGAGCATGCATTATATCATAGGAAGTCATAAAGTCTAGCTCATGGAGGCGGAAGGGAGGGACAAAATCATGCCAAGTCACCCTTCCAGAAAAGTGATCAATCCATCTCAGAAAAGGATCTATAGAGGTCAAGGACTCAAAGCGATGGCTCAAAGAGTATGAGGGTTGACTACCTTGGACGTCATCACTCCCTGGGTTCTGAGAAGGGATTAACAAGAACTTATAGGGAAATTGAAAAATTCTCAAGGGAAAGTTGAAAGATTGAAATAATAAACTTCTTAAGGCATTCAACCTCCCCTTGAATTCTAAAAGAAAGTTTTTCCCTAAAGAAGACTTGAAACAAGAGACATGTTCCCCAACTGCATCCTTAGTGACATAACGAGGTAAAGCAATCGGCGAGAGATGGACAACCTTGTCACAAGTATCCTGCTTCAAGCAAGCAACATCCTCGCCTTTATAAAAAAATGAGCACAACGATAGTTGATAATCTTCTTCATAGAATAAATCCAAGTGCTCAAAGGAATACTCATCAAAATCCTCAAGGTATGACCATAAATCATTAGGAGAACATTGCACTAGGTCATCCTTGGGTGCTTGAAAAACTTTTGTAATTATATCATCATTTGGTTGCCAAACGTCAAAATTATTAGGAACATCATATGATTGTTGTAAAGACAACATTCAAAGATATCCTTCCATATCATAAATGGGATCCTCATTAGAACCAATCACATACCACTTACGTCTTCCAACATGTATGAACTTATCAATATTATCAACCATGTCACTACCTTTATCATAACATGAAGGATTTAATGCATCCAAGGGCTTCTCTAATGCTTCTTCACTTTCCAAATCATAAAATAAAGCATCATCAAAATCTTGGAAAGGGAAATAACTTACCATGTTCACTTCTTGTTGTGAAGGAGTGTCAAAGGCTTGGATGACTTCATCAAATGAAAGAGCATCTAGTACATCATCCCCAAGACTCGTCTCTTTAATCATCTTTTCTCCTTCATCAAAAAATGAAGGACCTAGCTCTTCCAAGGGTTCCTTTACTTCTTCACCTTTTGAATCATAGAACAAAGTGTCATAAAAAACCTGGAAAGGAAAATGATTCACATCATTCTCTTTGTCTTTTGCAGGAGAGATAAGATATTGGAGAGCTTCATTGGACGAAGGAGGAAATATTAGTGCTTCATCCTCACAACTCACTTCTTCAGTCAAGTCTTTACTGCATTATGTTGAATCATGTGAAAAATCTTGCTCCTCTTCAAGGGATTGACGACCTTCTTCATAAATATCTCCTTCTATATCGAAGGGTTATTGGTATTGAGTATCATACACATCCCTGAGATCTTCCACAATCTCAGTGGTGAATCCTTTGTCCTCTAGGGCTATTGTGAGATTTTGAAGGGCATCTTCATATGTCTAGCATTGTGGTTTCACAAACTCAATAAACCTACTGATGAGGTCTATGAAAGATGATATACCCTTATTTTAGCAACAACCCTTAATTAAATCTTGCAAAAACGACGACAGAGAAAATATGAACAATTCTACTTGAACATCCTCCCCTTCAAATTCTATCTCACTTATATACTTCAAGAATTCTACAATGTGAGTAATTGGGAGGCCTCCGAATCTTGGAGAGTTGTTTAACCATTTTATATCAAAATAATGTGGGTATCCTTGAAAACTTTCAAAATCAATAGTCGGATACACTTTTTCCCAGGGCACCATGATCCCATGTCTTGAAAGTATCACAAAGTAGAGAGTAAGTCAGTGGAGTCGCCAGATAACCTCTTAAGGATTATCAAAGGGAGTGAGGGAATCACCCTCAATGGAGTTGCCAGGTAAGCTCTGTGAAGCGAAGACTTTGAGTAAAAGACTTACCAAAATAGTGTCATTGATGAATATTGATTCAATGTTCCTTGACAACAGTGCCAAAAATGTTATCACACAATCTATACTTGACTAAAGCCTAAAGGCAAGTAGGCCTAGATTGACGTAACATGGAGGTAGTCCTATCACTATCACCCCAATAGGATACCTTTTTTTATTTAGGAGGAGAAGAAACTCACTCCAAGGGAGACGTCCCAAGACCTAGTTGGTCGATGAAGGGAGATAAGACAAAGGTAAAACCCACCCCTCTCTCTGGGTCACTCAAAAGGAAGAAGTCACTTGGTATTGTTTGGGGTTAAGGAGAAATTCAAGGTGAATGATACCTGCCCCTTACCAATGAAACAACAAACGTTAGCAATAACCAATGATATCAAAGTTTCAAATTAATGACTTCAAAATAGAAGATATGCTACCAAAACACTCTTGTGCATGAAAATATATATGTATAGCAACAACAATATGTCTGGAAATTGCAAGTTATGATGACAATAATGATATAAATACTTTTGCAATTTGATGGCACTTTTGTCACTTACAATTCCAAGATTTAAAACAAGTTAATGAGTGACTTCAATGGGCTGTCAAAAATACTTGTAACAACAGTAAAATAATAATGATGACAACAACAAAACCACTTCAGAAAAGTACTTAGTTTAGACAATTAGACAAACACTTTAGTATATATTGATAGTAACTTTCCTAATACAAATGTTGGGTGGTTTTATGGACAGTTTAAAGGTTGTTAAGGGGCTGCAATGATGGTTGTAACAATAGTTACAACAACAACAACAACCTTCAACAAGTTCAAAGTTTTGCACTTAGAATAATAGCGAAAGGAAGACGAGAGCCTTGGGATGATAACACCTAGGCTAGTGCGAATTTCTGGGTTAGTTTTTAGAGGTTAGTATGTTGATTAGGGCTGCAAAATAAGGTTGTAACAATGATTATAGCAACAACAATATGATTGTTAGTATTAGTGAGAGTTTCAAGAAGATAGTTTGAATGTTTTTTTTATCTCATTCATCCACAAGAGTATAGAAATCAATGCCTTTCAGGGTTTTATGGAGTCAATAGTAGTAACAACTCTCACTTGGAGAGAAGTGGACTGAAATTCGCGCCCTACTTGGGGTTTATTGGTTGAAATTATTATGTGCACCTCTCTTGCAGTATTCATACTTGCAAATTGGATAATTTTTTGGTAAAGTTACTTGGCAATCTAGGGTTTCATAGCTTGATTATTCTTAGTGAAGTAAGTAAATCTGCAATTGCCATTTTATTTTGAATGGTTATGGTATATTTTCTTATTCATGTTAACGATTATGAAATTGCTTGCTTGAAAAACCCTAGGAGTAAAGAACTTAAAATGCTACTTCTTTGCTCTATATTTGTTAGACTTTGCTAAGGTGGTTAATTTTGACAAGCTTCTAAAGCCCTAAAGTGCTAGCACTTTAGAAGCCTTGATAAATTGTTGTTGCATCTAAATATTTCTTTCAACAATCTGAGGAGGAAACCACTAAGGCCTATAAATGCCTACTCTCTAGTAGCTCACATCTCTAAAGATTGAATCCTAGAAGACTTAAGGTGCTACTCTTCTAAGATTCATCATTTACTTGGATAAATATAATCATTTTGTTGCTTACTCCAAATGAATGTTGCTAAACTTTTGACTCCATAACCCCTGTACGACACTAGTCCTTCCACTTCTTTTGTTGAGAGATCAAACCAACACTCAAACCTTAACCTTTCTAGCTTTCACTAACTAAAACTAACACTAACCTAGCCTAGTAAACCAACTTACTTGTTGTTGTTATAAATCACTGCTACAACCATCTTAAAGCAACAAATTTTCTGCATAATCTACATTTAATGTTAGCTAAACACTTCTAAAATTGTTTATGAAATCTGATTATTATTATGCCTAGTAATTGCTATCTTTTCATTGTCTTTTTAAACAATTTTGAGGCATATTTCTTGCAGTTGTTATAAAATACTTGTTGTTGTAAACTTTCATTTTGCTGCAATTTTATATCCGCGAGTATATATTTCATTGGTTTATTGTCTTATTGAAGCACTAATATCATTTTGTACTTGAAACTACCATATTCTTTGCTTGTTGTCTTGTTCCGGGCAGGTACACTTCATCCATTACATTTTCTTCATCTCTTAAGACATAAACTCAGTAAGACCTTTTGACTTGAATGACCAGTGAGAGGGGGGTTATCTTTGCATCCTTGCTTTAGCTTCACCATCCCTTTAGGTCACTAGGGACGTCTCCCTTGGGGTAGTCTTACCCTACTCCTAAATAGAAAGGGGTTTCCTATTAAGGTGACAGTGATAGGTCACGCCTTTGTTACGCCAATCTTATTTCACTTGCCTTGGGCTTTGGGCAAGTACAGATTGCACGATAACAATTTCTAGTGTGTAACACCTTTAATATTGATCCACACTAAAGTATCTTAAGGAACTAATGACATGATGGGATGTTGATCCAAAGGTCACACAAGTTAATGAGTAGGGTGCAAAGTTGTAGTAGTGATTAGTTGGGATGCCATTGAGTATCTTTGAGTAGACAAAGACATACATTGATAGAAATGACATTGTGTGTAACAATACATAAGAATTGTTGTAGCACATGGAAGTCAAAGGCCTAGTACATGCTATTTACTATTTACTACTTAAGCCTAGCTAATGGCTTGCTTATTCCTTTTTTTCTTAAATTTGATTATCTCACATCATAAATGATAGTTGATCATTAGACATTTTCACATTTAATATTTATGTATTAAAGCCTTAAATGATTGTTAATGCTAAATTTTATGATTAAATCTCATATGATATATTGACTCATGAACTTTGATGTATCAATGTTTCATTGAATGTCATATGATGCATTAATGAATAGATTTATTTATGATGTTATTTAATTTTCAAATTGGATATTAAATGCTAAAATTGTTTTTGATTATATATTTTAAAGTGTTGACCCAATGTACAATATTTATATATTTTGTTAAAATAAATGATTACAACTACTTACACCCTTGGTGCTTGAGTAGGTCTATTTCCACAAAAAAACCTATAATAGCAACTTACACATTTCATGTTTTTCATGGATGAATGGCATCCATAATAGTTCTTCTCCATCTTCATGGAAAACAAAGTCACATCTTGCTAGGCATGTCAGAATAACTTTTAAGCCCCACCAAATGCAAATTCTCATCTCTAGTTTATTTATATTACATCATTTAACGAGTCTTACTTTTTTTGGGTATTATGTTAGTATGTAGTATTTGGATACATAACCCCACAAAGTCTAGTTGGTTGCATCTACGAAAAAGTCCGATGAAACTAGAAATATGATTTACACACAAGTTCCCCCTTTTCATTTCAGCTAAGAGTTGATTGTGTAGAGCTTGAAAAGGAATTGATTTTCAATATATCCTCATCTCATTTAGTTCCCTAGTGCCACTGAATAAACTAAATACTCGACAACTAAAGGCTTTCTTACTAAGTTTAAAAGTTTAGTATATTCTCATTAATCATTAATCAGGATATCAAAATAACAGGCTTAGTTTCAAAAAATAAGGGCTTACAAACATGTTAGTATAACTAACAGACGAGGGAAATTCTCAGGAAATATGGGTGACTAGTATGTCAACGACCAAAATAATGTCGCAAATTCCAGACAACAACAGAAATATCCATAAAATTGCATTCAACAGATGATTAGAAGAACCTGCAATGTGCTCGTTAAAAGGTTTCGTTTCTTCTAAATTCTTGCATAACTTTTCAAAAATGAGATGCCGTTAGATTTGAAAACATAGCCAGGATGGATAACCAAGGAGAAATTTTAAGAACATATGCAGAGGATTTGTATGTGAAATTGTGGACTATCCCTCTGAACAACGAATGCCAATTTTTGGCAACAAGATGGTCTATGCCCAGTTGGATTCTCCCTCAAGAGTTGAAAAACTTTGGTGCAAACATTATTCATACCAAAACATAAAAAATAGTATTTCAATCATAAGAATAAGAACATATAGAGGAGAGTTGCTATTGAACTAGTCATCAGCCCATCGAACACCATGTTTTGCCCCAAGATAGTATGCACCCACTGGACCTCTGCCTCCAAATTCATAAAGCTCTGGTGCAACTTTGTTATTTTCAATTTCATAAAGCAGTGGGGTTAGAAGATTCCATGTTGCCTTTAGTTCATCGCTGCGCATGAACAGGTGGTTGTCTCCATCAATGACATCCAATATTAGATGTTCATATGAATCTGGAACCTCTACATCATACCTGGAAAGGTCCAACATGAAAGTATTCAATCACAACTTTAAAGCAAGACAGAAATCATTTATACCAAGTAAGTGTCAATTTTACAGCTGCATGGAGACACAGTTCACAGGTTTACTGAGAAAAAAAAGCATTATAAAACTACATACAGCAGGCATTCTTGAAAGAAATGAAATGAAGTAGAAAAGAAAAGGACATTACTTCTCTTTGTAGAGCAAATTTAGCTCTGAAGAATCCAATTGTAACCCTAGACCCGGAACCTTGTTGTTGATTTTCACAAGAATTGCTTCATCTGGTTGGTCTCTAAGTATTAATTCATTAGTAGCAAGGTCAATGTTGTGACCAATAGATTCACGATACAAATTACCTGGCACGTGGTGGAATTGGATCCGTATCTCTACCCTATCCTTACAAAACAACACTGTGCACAATGAGAAGATCTTTATGTAGATAAAATGAAATGAAATTAATGTCCACTGATGACCAAAATAGGTCAAAGGGACTGTAAATTCCAGCATATCAAAATGGCATAAGGACATTGCAAAAGTCATCTCCCAAAACTACAATAAAAAACGTAAATCTAAGAGAACAAGAAGAGAAATAAAGCCCTATATATAGAATAGAGCCGGTTGTAGGTACAAACACAAGTAGAAGTAAGACAAGCTGTAAGAGCTATAGATGGTAAGTACTAAGATCTCTTGAACATAACTCAAAGAAAAGCATCCTAAACAAATATCAATTGATTGGCCACTTTCTTAACTGAGACATAGAAACCAATTCTGAAACAGACTAGATAGGATGCCATGGGCCTATGGCTTCTTAAAAATGTTTATATGCTAGCTACGTGACAAACAAGTTGAATTGATATGGATACCTGTGCTTTATAAGCCCCATTCCAGCTTTGATAAGGAAAGGGACTCCATCCCAGCGTGCATTATCAATATATAAAGCTGCAGCTATGAAAGTTGGGGTAAGACTGTTCAAGAGGACATCAGATTTCTCCTCGAAACCTAGCTTCCCATCTTTTGGAACTCTTGCTTTATACTGACCAATAACAACATCTTCAAGATGTAGCTTTCTCATTGACCTTAAAACCTTAACCTGTAGAGCTGATCATAAATATATAATGAATTAAAGGAGGAATGGCCTGAATGCTCAACCATCACAATCAAAAACTCACAGTTCCTCAAAAAATTAGCTCGCATTGACCTTTTCATTTCGAATATCTTCTCCATCAAGACCGACTGGTGGTTCCATAGCAAATAAGGCAATGGTCTGCAAAATATGACTTTGGACAATATCCCGGATGATTCCATATTTCTTAAAGTACCTGTTTAGAGTAAAAGATTACCAATGTCTTCCAGCTTGCAAGTTCAAACAAAAGGCAAAGAAAAGTACCCAATTACATTTCTTTTCCTTCAAATTTAACAGATTAAATGTAACAGACCAGAAAGGTAATTCATAAGAAAAGATTTTGTACACACTAGTCTTAACAGAGTAACATAATGTCATATACAAGCATGTACTCTAAAAGCTTCTTAACAGAGTAATATAATTTCATATGCAAGCATGTATTATAAACGCTTCTTAACAGAGTAACATAATTTCAGATGCAAGCATGTATTATAAACGCTTCAACTTTAGCATTTCATCCTTATCTCAATCAATCAATATAGCATTAGAGATAGAAATGACATAATGCAAGAGATGACAAGACATAAGATACATTGAAGAACACGCAAAGTAGCAAAAATAAATAGACATGTCGAAAAGTCTCTAAAGCAATATGGACAGAATTATCATCTTATCATCAATATCAACAACTGAATAAACAAAGCAAGACCAAACATACAAAAGAAAATGAATGAGAAGTTAATGCATAAATGATTACTCTAGTTGAAGATATAGAGGGTTAAGGCTGAAAAGATACATGTAATTAACGTTACACTTGCCAAAATGTAGAAGAAAAGATATAAAAGTGAAATGCTAAATTTTAAATACCAGTAAGGGACCCCTCCCTCCTTTTTTGGACTGTACTGGCCTCATAGTATTGAGAAAGGGGCAAGCAGGACTTATCTAGATATATATGTATCAATGTTGTCGGACTCTTACTCTTTTAGGACTTTTTGTTGGTGACTCTTGAAGACTCTTCGACTCTTTTCAGACTCTTTTCCGAGAAAAAATACTCAAAATATGGTACATTTTGTGCACAAAAAATATACTAATTACATTTTCCAATCCATATAAGTTATAAAACCACAGTCTATGAAGAAATTCATATTATCCCATAAAATATCATAACAACATTTGATACTCAATATTTATATCCAAAATGAAAATAGTGAACTGAAAGATGATTCCATGATTAAATTCACAAATATTACTCAATTCAACTACATAACTTATAGTCTCATAACATAATTAGGAAATAAAAACAGATAGTGTCTCCAAGTCCAATCTTGAGTCTCATGGATGACTATGAGAACGCCTAGAATAAGCGCTCGAGGAGCTAGTGCCAACATCGCTAGACTGAAACAACAACTGTGATGCAAGTGTTAATGGTGCTTCCATTTGAGAGAATGGAACACTAGGGAGATCCTGAGTCTCTTCATCAAGCCAACTCAAATCATCAGCAGGAGAGTCATCCTCCAAGACTCAATCAGAGACTAGATCAATCTTATCTAATAAAATTGGATCCAGATCCTTTTCCCACAATTGTTTTGTGAGCGTTCGAAGGTTGTAGTAGATGAATTGAAGCCTCCACACAGCAGCCAATTGATGATGATGAAGCCTCCACACAACAGCCAGTTGATGATGATGAAGCCTCCACACAACGGCCAGTTGATGATGATGAAGCCTCCTTCAATTGCCCTCCTAAATGATGATGAACTCAGCCCCCTCACAGTGACAACGCACAACAATCTTCTAAGGAAGAAATGGCTCATGAAAAAAAATGGAATGAGAAAGAATGAGGGGAGAAATATCTTTATAAAGACTTCTACTCTCTCAAATGCCTCATTCCCCTCCTACCCTCCAAAGCAATGTTGACTTGGTCAAATTGCACGTGCAGGCTTCTTTGGGCGCTTTATGGGGTCGATTGAGCTTGGGCATGGACTCTCGAGTATGAAGAAAGATTCCCAAGTATTGAAGAGTCTGGCGAGTATTGAAGAGTTTTGAGGAGTCAGGAATATACAGAAGAGTTTGTGGGGAGTGACTCTTTTCGATGATGACTCTTCAAGACTCAAGAGTTCGAAAAGAGTTTGGCAACACTGATCTTTGTTACTATATATATAGTCACCTCGTTCCTTAATTACATCCCCATACAAGTCTTAAAACGTAGCTTTTTCCTTCTCTATAATGCATGCTCTCTCTATAACAAATGGGAATAGTGGCGTGTTTAATAGCACACCTCACTCACTCACCCCATTGATTCTAGGATGATTCACCCACCCACACAAAAAGAGTAGGTAGAGTGGTACTTCCAGATGCCTTGACTCCTCTTGATCCACCTTGTTTCATAATCATGAATATTCCACTTATTAAGTCAATATGGCAAAGAAAAATCTAGTTGAATCTAATCATAAAATTCCTTAGTTCGGAATCTGTAAATGCATTCCCATAGACCATTTCCAATCCTTC
>ML785180.1:333312-349943 GCA_009831015.1 Picea engelmannii
AATGTTATCTGTGGGTGCCTTTGTAGAAGGCGAGCTGTACCTGTCATGGATGCAATTTTTTCCAAGCCCGTTCTTGCCTTTATTCTTTCTTTATTTTCTTTTTCTTCTTCTTTTTCTTTTTATTCAAGGTCTAACCGGAGGACACTGCCTTGGCATGGTGACCAGAGATGACAGTGTTACCCACAAGTACTTTCACAGAGATGAGAAGGCTGGCTCGTGATGAGACCCCCTTTCCCTTGGCCATGCAACCAAGGGTCATTGCCCTGGCGTGGTAACCAGATGGTGGCAATGTCATACTGTTAGGTACCCATGAACCTAATAGGCTGGCTCGTGATGAGACCCCCTATCCTCTTGGCTAGGTCTTGTTTGTTATTTTCTGGGTCCCTCTTGTTTCTTGCTTTGAGGCTTTTTATAGCCTTCTCGGGGATCCCTAGGCAAAGTATCTCGAGGTTTTATTTTTAGGCTTTTATCTTTTACCAGCTGCTTTTACCTTCTGGGCCTTTAGCCCCTTCTTCCCACAAGATAAGGTGCAACCCTACAAACATGTCAATCCAATGCTCGGACAAGGGGAATGGGATAAATGAGTGGGAGATAAGATGAAAAAGTGGTGGTATGATGGGAGCAAATGATGGCTCTTCAGAAATCCCCCCGGTGGCAAACCAAAACCTATGGGTACAGGCTTGCTAGGGCACCCTGTCAATCTCCCCAAGCATGGTCAAGTGGGTTAATGTAAGATCCAAGCAGTTGTCAGAGATAAAAGGAATCAGATGCATATATCTAAAGGTTTTAATGATCAAAAGTGACACATACCATGATCCCTGGACCAATTACCTCATGGAGCAAGAGCCTTCAATACAAGACCAAGCTGATGGTGATGGATGTTGTTGATGCTGACAAGACGAATCTGATGAAAGAAGAAAAGGATGGGCCCTCCAGGGCCATGCTCAGGTCAATCTTGCTCTCGGTACTCCATGTCTAGGACCTATGGGCCTCGAGACATGATCTCCTAGTTATCCCTAGAAATCGGGGATAACAGGACAAATCCACTAGATTGAGGTGGAATCGAACAGTGAGGAGGAGGAGGAGGAGATCAAGTCACAAGCAGACAGCGACTCAAAGGATGATCCTACACAGGAGCCACAGCGGCCTCCGAAGAAACCTCAGCCACAGATAGAAGCACAACCAAAGGGGGAGACAAAACTTCGAAGAGAAGCGAAAGGGGGCACCATAGCGACCCATTCAGGAGTACCCAGGTACAACACTATCAAGCTCAAGGTCCTTATACAAGGGCAGCGCATGACAGCATGAGTAGACGGTGGGGCAACCCATAAATTCATTGATGCATCATTAGTAACCCGAAGGGGGTTACGCACTGAGGAGTTTGAGGGGTTTACAGTGTCCGTGGTAGATGGGTATACCATGACATGCTTGGATATTATTCCCCACCTAGAGGTCAAACTAGGCAACTACACCATGACATATACTTTCTATGTGGCTGACCTATCAGATACAAATGCAGTACTAGGTGTGCAGTGGTTATATTCGTTGGGAGAGATTGGATTCAACTACCAGACATTGACCATGAGTTTCAGGGACACTAATGGGTCAAGGGTACTATTGAGGGGTATGTCGACAAGAGAACCTCGGGTAGTATCAGCAAAGAGGATGGAAAGGATCTTCCGACATGGTGATGTAGCGTATCCGACAAAATGTCTGATTACCACCAAGAGAGATTCAGAGGGCACAGAGCATTATCATCCACAGATCAAGGAGATTTTGAGTCAGTATGAGCCAGTGTTTGGATCAATACCACCAGGGAGGCCACCAGACAAAGGTTTTGAGCACACTATTGAGTTAGAGGCAGGGGCTACACCTATGATCACCATGCCTTATAGATACCTCAAAAGGTTCAAGGACGAGATCGAGAAAGCAATCAAGGAATAGCTTGCGATGGGGCATATCAAGCCTAGCACGAGTCCTTTTGCTTCTTCAGTCATACTGGTACTGAAGAAGGATGGCACATTGAGAATGTTCAAGATTACATGGCTCTTAATAAGAAGACGATCAAGAACAGGTACCCCATTCTGCGTATGAGCTACATGGGGCGGTCTTCTTCACCAAAATAGATCTTCGGTCAGGATACCATCAGATCAACAGAAGGGAGAAGGACATAGAGAAAACATCCTTTCGATGCCATTTCGGGCACTTTGAGTTTCAAGTCATGTCATTTGGTTGACCAATGCACCAGCCACATTCCAATCTTGCATGAATCACATTTTCAGAGGACAACTGAGGAAGTACCTTTTGGTATTTTTCAACGACATCTTGATATACAACAGGATGTGGGATGAGCATTTGGCACACTTGGACGACGTCTTGGGCATTATGCAGGCACAGTCATTATATGCCAAGGAGTCCAAGTGTGAGTTCAAGATGAGAGAACTACTATACTTGGGGCATATTATCAGTGAGAATGGAGTACAGGTTCATCAGGAAAAGATCAGGACCATTCTGGATTGGCCAACACCCAAGAACCTCACAGAGATGAAGGGATTCTTTGGGTTATGCAGTTACTACAAGTAGTTCATCAGGGGTTTTTCACAGTTGGGGGCACCACTTACCGATCTGACCAAGAAGGGTTCTTTTCAGTGGACCGATGAGTCACAACGCACTTTTGAGAGAAGGAAGGAGGTTATGAGCACATGCCCTATTCTATCCCTTCCGAATTTTTCACGGTCGTTTGTCTTAGAGTGCGATGCATCAGGGATAGGGATTGGAGCAGTTTTGATGCAGGGGGGCCACCCCATTGTTTTTGAGAGCAGGAAGCTCAGTGAGCCGGAGAGGCTCTACTCTATATACGACAAGGAAATGCTAGAAATCATACACACCTTAACCAAATTCAAGCAATATCTAGTGGGCATCAGGTTTGTGGTAAAGACTGATCACAATAGTCTAAAGTATTTCTTGAATCAAAAAGACCTTAGCGAGAGACATCAGAAATGGATCCGAAGATTCAAGCCTTTGACTTTGACATTGAGTATGTTAAAGAGGAATGTCGTAGCGGATGCCTTATCCAGGAGACCAACAGGTTGTTCGATGATGGATATTTGCACAGACTCGAAAGCACATTTGCTAGTGGAGTACTCCAAAAACAAGTTTTCCTGCGAGGTAATGGATGGACAGGTGGTGGATGATAGATATCGGGTACTAGACGATGTCATTTTCTACAAGGACTGTATCTACTTGGTTCCAGAATCTACCTTGAAAGGAAAGGTTTTGAAGGCCTGTCACGATTCACCTACAGTCGAACATCAAGGGTTCTTCAAAACATACAGGAAGATCAGAGAGAGATTCTCATGGAAGGGTCTCAAAGATGATGTACTTACTACTGAGACTCATCTGGGAGTTCTTGGTTAGATGGAGGGGACTTCCAGTGGAGTATGCCACATGGGAGGGAGAGCATATATTGCAGCACCAGGGACTGATGTTTCTTGAGGACAAGCAATCTCGGAAAGGGAGGACTTTGATGTCCCTTTCCCAAGAATAGCCTCAGCAGGGAGTGACTTAGTAGTCTACTCATTCCCGTAGACTATAGTTGAGCACAAACAGGGGAACAAAGGGAGAAATAAGGGTGAATGAGTGGCTAAACGATTAATTAAGCCAAAAAGCATAGGAAAACTCACTTAAGCCAAAGTGAACGGAGAAATAGCAGAAAAAGGGGTTTTCGAGTGACTTAATTAACTAATCATTCACAACTTAGGAATAAGTCACCAAGCTTAAGTTATGTCAATGAAAAATTAGATCGGGGGAGGTATAAGAAGAGGAATTCGACCTAATTCCTCATTATGATTGATTTGAGAATTGAGAAACATGTTCCAGAGGAGGAAGTCGACCTCAGCAATTGTTTTGTGGATTTATGGAGGAAACCACCCTCGTAGATTGGTTTCGATGTTGGAAGACACACCCTAGCCCATTGGAAGTACCATCCAGGTATTTCACTGTGCCAGATAAGTATTCTACAGACCCAGTTCAGTCAATACGCATTGCAGCCAGTGAGGGCATGGGGGTTTGAGAGACAGTTTTGTGTAGCTGGACGAGATCAAAGCAGATCTAGCTAGATCCTTCCAACCCAGTTGGAGGTGAGCCAGGGCGCATCTTTTGAGACATTACTCGTCAGATTCGACGGAGGAATCATTTAGTGTGCACCAATTAGTTACTGAGGGTGCAACACTTGGGGAAGCACATTCAGGGTTCTACAGAGATCACCGGGCCAGATCCGAGGAAACCCTTCCAACCCATTTCAGAGCAGGCCTAGGCACACATTTTGAGATAGATATCAACAGATTTCAGTGGTGGAATCATCAGGGCGCAATGTTGGAGCTTAGGAGGTGCGCAAATCCCCAGGGGAGATCATCCAGAGTTCATACCATTCAGCAGAGGCCAGATCTTCAAGATGACAGGAAATGAGAGGTTGCTTGAGGTCAAGGCGACCCAGTTGAGACAGTTTCCAGGCATATCTGAGGAGTTGAGCCACCAGGGCAAATATTCCAGTCTTATAGCAGTTGTAGTATGAGTTTTCGTGCGCATGCAACAGTGGTCGACAGTTCTTCTCTTCTCATCCATTGATCCAACATCATCATTCATTCTGGGTATTTTCATTTAGCATTGTTGTGTGTATTCCGGCTAAGATCCATCTAGTCTCGATCTAGCTGAGAGATTCATTTTATTTCCTCGCATATGATATTGTACCTGTAGTCATATTTCATAATATACTTGGTCGCAGTTGTTGTTTGTTTTATATCTATTGCATGTTTGCTTATACACTGTTAAACACAAGCAACACATCCAGAACCACTGAAAAACGAAGCAAAACCCTTTAACCACATCCAGAAACCCCTAGAGTATCAGATCTGCATCCAGATCAACAACGCAGTAGTAAATATCCAGATCCAAGGGATTTGGGATATTTCAATTTAGTGGTTAAATTACCCACTTTGCTTGGAAATAGAGCATCTTTGAATAAAATTAATTATTTTGCATGTGGAGAAGGATTCTTTGACTTGCCAAAATTATTCCAATTCTAGAATACCCCAAACATTCCACTCCTTGACCATTTGACCTTATAGAATGTGCCCACGATTTTGTAGAAGTGGGATGATTTTCCTTTGGGGAAAATTATCTCACTCAATATTCCATCAACCAAAATTCTAAGATATGGGTTTTACTCATGATGTTTTTCTGTTAATTTTGAACCCATGTTGTATTTTTGGCCTCCAAGGTGTATTTGCATGAAAAGATGTGCAATGTTGAAAACTCCCTTAATATTTTGTCAATCACAATTTTGCAACATGGGTTTTTCTCAAGAGCTTTTCCTGATCATTTTGAACCCATGTTGTATTTTTGCTTCGGGGACCTCTGCCTCAAAAGACGTGCAATGATGAAAACTTTGTGAGACTGCCATGTTGAGAACAAAAATGATAGTGCACCATGGTCAAGGGATGCCTACAAATTCAATATAAGATAACCATGTGGGA
This sequence comes from Picea engelmannii, assembly GCA_009831015.1. Taxonomy (NCBI): domain Eukaryota; kingdom Viridiplantae; phylum Streptophyta; class Pinopsida; order Pinales; family Pinaceae; genus Picea; species Picea engelmannii. The sequence continues at coordinate 338,847 of ML785180.1, forward strand.
CGACATAGGTGTGCATGACATGGACCGGACTAGGCCCCACAAACTGCAATCACCCCTACATAAGACATGTGGCTTCACACAATCATGTGTCCCAATTACCATGCCACAACTCCAATCCTATCCAGGACGAGAGATGGTGAGAAAGGTACATAAGGGGACTGATCATGATCGGACTCAGTCTGGAAGTCCACTACATAATCATCCACTATGGTTTACATGGCTTTAACTTGCATCCTTGGGCTTACACTGGTGTAGCAAAAATGAAAAACTCTAGGGTACCTCATGGAGAGGTAACAGGTCCCTTGTCCCACAAGCAAGGAGGTCTCATACACCAATTTGGTGTCTGTGACCTTAAAAATAGATTATTATTATTATAATTTAATTCATAGAAAATAATTAATGGATTAGATTAATTATTATTTATACATACTACATACATTAATTATTTTATATAAATATTATATATTACAAATGTTTAGCAGACTTTTATATATCACAAATATTATAATTAAAGTTTTAACAGGTACTTTTCAGCTGTTTGAATACCTCCTTTGCAAATAGCTGAATAAAGGCAGAAAGGAAAATCAGAGGTTATATTGAGATGAATTTACCGTCCTCTTCCTTCCATTCCCCAGTCTTCTGATACTATCACCTGTAGTTGAAAACAAAACTCTTTCTAAGTATGCAGGTTTCCACAGTTATTCATAATGCTAGGGAATTTTCTGGATGCAAACTGTGTGTAGTTTACATCCAGAAAATTCCCCAGAAAAACTCTTTCTGGTCAGGTGGCAACATCAAACGACTACAAAAAGTCGTGCAAGTGCTTAGCTCTATAAAATATGATTATACCTGTACATTTCGTATGTATGTCCGGCTCCATAAAGGCTCAAAGACGAGATTAGAGAAGCGCAAGACTGTCAGATTCTCGATGAGATTCTTCCCTTGAAGATGGTTTATCCTGCAGTTAATGCTTTGAGAAAGTAAATTGTGCCTCCATGTATAACATGCTACTTTCTCATATATCAAGTTGAGAGAGATATTCTTGAATTTCAAATATATCATGCTAGCTTTGGAATATTGTAGCCAAATACAACTATAATATTCCCTTTGGGATTTCTAACTTGTTTTACACTGATATAATCCAAGCTATCATTATAATAAACAAGAACAGTAAAAAATTGAACGATTGTGTAAGTTGAAGAACCTGTAAATTTGCTGCTCTGAAAATTTAGAAAGCAAGCCCTCTGTCAACTTTGCGGAAGATTCTGTGTCATATCCAAAAGGCTTCTCGACAATTATACGATTCCATCCCCTTTTGCTCTGAGCATTATCTGCTACACAAGTTGCCACGTCGAGAAGGGCTTCTTGTGGTACAGACAGGTAAAATATTCTATTTGCTGTCCCGTCGGCCTGGAAAAGTCAAGAAACAAACGATCTGGTCAATACGAAAACACAACATAGACAGAACCTGCAAATTTCAAATTCTGGAATAAACAAAAAAAACACTTTGTGAAAACAGAGTGACAAAACAAAATGGAGAACCACTTCACATATGAAGAAAAAACAAAAAGGATGCCAAGAACTACAGAACATAAAGGAAGTGCAAATAAGCTATGTGACTAGGTTATTTGTACTCTTAGAATACTCAAATTTGTACTCTCTCAGATGTCCATTGTTCTACCTCTAGTTGTCGCATTTGTGAATCAAGCCTTGTCATTCCTTCACAGTTATCATAACCTCCAAACAGATAGAAAGTCCTTCTGAGGAAAGCATCCATTTTCTCACCACAGTTTTCTCTGCACATTTTTAATATTGGAATCCATTAGTCTCTTTTGATTTAAGAAATAAATTTTCCATCATACTGATGACAAGCAGCAGAACCTCCTTGGCATAGAGAACCAGTAGTGTCTATGAGAATATACATTAAAGTGAAAACGCAAGGCAACTCATAGTATGGTACAGCTGTTCCTAGTGATTTAAGCATAGGATCAACCCCTATATATAATATGCTGTGAATAAGATAGGTTTATTGCCCGATTTGAGATGAGCTGTTTCTGAAAATGGTTGAATGGAGATGGTAAGTCTCCCACTATAACCTAACCTGAAGGCAAAAATACAAAAAGACGTTGGAGATTCAAGCAATGGCTATAATGAACTTTCAAGGTATATCAGTATTGTATATCATACCTCTGAGTCAAATTTGTAATTACCGTGGTAAATTATATTGCATACTATACCGTTTTTACCAAATGTTTTAGCTTTTCAAATAATATTTTACATGTTAATCACAGAACTGTGATGACAATTAGCAAGGTATATGGCAAGAACATAACTGACGTAAACTGATATGAGCACGCAATTGACTGGATAACTGAACTGACACTTGTAAATGTCATAAGGTGTACTCTAGTGAACTCAAGGGGCTCCAGTTGACCTGAACTCATAGCCGATACTTGTTGTACTCCAAAACAGCAAGTGTAAGCATGCATTTGCATACTATCTAGAATCATGTACTTGTAATCTGTTTATCGACCCTAATGAAGAGTGTACAATACGTACAGTTGCCATCAATCCCACCATTTATCTTGCCTTTGTTTTCTTCTCTTTTTGTTTTCGTTTATCAGCACATATTAATTGGTATAAGGACCTGTAATAAGGACTTTGGATTCTTGAAATCATGGTTTTGCTTTTGGGGTCTCGCTCTCTTTCCCCCACACTGAATTTACTCTAAGACCCATCAGGCTCATGCTCGGAGTTCTGGTTTCGCCTTGGGAATTATATTTTCCATCCAGAATTTGTTTGTATTCAGTGCCATTCCAGTGCAGATTTGGCATTTTTTTGCACAGTCCGCAACTGTCTCTCAACTTCAACTACTGGCAGCCACCTTTTCTTCAGCAATTATTAAATTTTTGAACTGTTTCAACTTTCTACTGCATTTGACTCTGCAGAATTTCGATGGAATGTCAGTCATATACAGGATTTGCTGATGTTCTTCATGAAACGCTACCAAGAGCCTAATCCAATCAATTTACAGTACTGCTAACAACTCCCTCTGAATTTTTGACGGTTTATCTGCACCAACGCAGATGAGGTTGTGGGACCAAACTACTACTGCATAGCCAAAACAAACCAGTAGCAAAATCAGGACAGTAGCATCACTGTCTGCACACCAATGTTTGACGCCAATTGTTCACAGCTGCAAACATTCCCAAGGATCACGTTACCCCTCATGAGAGATCCATTTGAGCAGTGAATCACAGTTTTTCTAAGGGCAACCTCCAGTTCAATTTGTAAACCACCAATTGAGGAGAATTTCAGGCCTATAAACAATAAGATTCATTACATGGACACCCCTCTTCCACAGCCTGCACATCATGATAAAGCAAAGTGATAGAAATGGGCCCATTCAAACAGCAATGTTGATCTAAATGCACGCTAGTGGAATTAACCGGACAGTGGCAACAACTGCGACAACAGTTCAACTTACAGACTGCAGTGTTCTTGTACCCAAAATGGAACTATTGCTCCAACTATTTAAGCAACCTGAAACAGAGAACTAAGAGTAATAGATGTTAAGTTTTCAATAAGCAAGGTTAAGCATGAAGTTCATTCCATTTTTAGCATTTAACCATAACCATTAATGTTGCGCAACCAAGATCACAAGAAGAAGCACCATACACAAGAAGTATCCTGGGAAACCCTTCTCAACAAGGGAAGAAAACCCAGCCAAATCCTTTGCTATATTCTTCAAGAGAAAGACCTTCACCACCAAGAAACCTAGCACACAAGAGGGTGCTCAAACCCTAGAAGACTAGCGCTCAAGAGAGGTGCGCACTTTTCCCAAGAAGGTGTACTTGCTGAAATTTCCAAACTCACATGAAAGATCTGATTCCTCAATGGGGAATTTACCTTTACTTAATACTAAACTGAACCTGTCAACAGAAGTGTCTTTTGGCACAACAGGGCTGACCTCACTAGCTTATAATATAATTAATATTAACCATATTAATTATCTTTTACATTAATTACCAGTCATATTAAGGTGGGGCCGACCTGTACCCTTTACATTACAATTAGAGTTACAGGCAGGTCTGACTCTTGAACAATATAGCAAGGGATCTTATACACCCACTAGTGCTCATCCACTAAGGGCACATCCATAGGGATGTCCATATCTCTGGCTCACTACATTACACAGAAGAACCACTTCTTCACTAGTGCTCAACCACTAGGATCACGTTCACCTGTGCTCGTCCATAGGCATGTCCACTCAACAGATCTTCTTTCCCACTACATTACACAGGAGAGTCATCTGGAGTTTCTCGTCAACTCTTTTACTCAGAGGAGGCTAATACATCATCTTCATTTATGTTCTCATGACGATGCACCCAACACTTTGGGATTTCACACGTTCACCTTGTGCTCAGCCACAGGCACGTCCAACTCTGCAAATCACCTTTCTCACTGCGTTACATAGGAGAATCATCTGGAGTTCTTCTCAATTCTTTGTATGGAGGAGGTCATCTCTATGTTCCATCTCTATCTTAGATAGAAACCACACACCCTCTTCAGGGGCTTTCTCTCAAGTTTGTAAGCTGGAGAATATCTCATATGGCTGCAATGATCCACATCTCACAGGTTTGTAAGCTGGAGAATGTCTCACATAGCTACAATCATCAACAATAGACACAAAAGTAAAAATAATGAAAAAGTGTGGGGGTGCTTACACATCCAAGGGTAGATTGCACCTGTAAATCTGAGTAATTAACAGTCAAAAACACTAACTTCAAGTTGAAGTCACTGACAAGAATGATTGAGCCCTTATTACATATAGGTGCCCCTTTTACAGATATAACAATATTACAAGGTCATGAGCATACATACAAAATAGCTCATGTACATAGAGTCTAATATCTAATAATGATGTTGTGTTTAGGTACACAACATGCCCTCCTCTTTATAAATGCTTTGCCCTCAAAGCTGAAAAATCAAGCAATAAACGCCAATGTAGAAAAAATGAAAAGATGCATTGTGGCCTCGATCTAAATCCAAAGTAGGTGGTATAGAAGTTCAAAAGATACAGAAACATGCCTCTAGAACTACTTCCAAAATAAGATTATTCAAATTTAGTAGAACCCATCTTTTTTCCTCGAGAGTGATTTCCAAGGAGTGCATGCAAAGAAAGAGGGCTACACTTTATGAATAAGTCACTTGAATACTAGAGATAAGACAAGATAAGGTAAGGTAAGTTTATTAATGTCCAATAAATGACCAAAACTAGGTCAATAGGATTGTTCATTGTAAAAGTGTTGATACAAAGTGAGGTGCTAACACCACTCCTATAAAAGCAAAAGCAAAGCTAATATATAAGGTCTAAACTCCAATGACTCAAAGCCAACGTGGAATACAAAGCCTTGGGGAAGGGTAAAAATACAAGAGTCTTAGGGCTTGTTGACCACCTATTCAACTCGGGGGTCAACTCCATGTACCATGAAGATATGCACCATCAGGTGCTACCAAGTCAGAGACTTATTGGTTCTACAAGGCAGTTTTGGCCTTCAGCACATCTTTTTGTAATGGAATTTCTGCTCCCCTTCGTGGGATAATAATGTAATGGGTCTGCATGGATCATACTTAGGCCAGTTGCCTTAGGACTTCAGCATTAGAGGAGTCCCTTTCACTGAGTGTTTTTTTTCCTCAGGTTATTAATTTGGCCTAACCAGCCTTATTAATTTCTCTTCAGTTTTTCACTCCCACAAATAATTCCTCCAAAGTGGTGAAAGGTGTTCTAATGGTCTAGCCCTCTAGTAGCTAGTGTCTAGGAATGTTGTAAATGACCATGTAAGACATTTCCTAAAGTTTTGCGGAATTCCATCGAGTCTAGATAGGTTTTTTTTAATTTATTAAAATTGCCTAAGTTGAGTAATTTTAATTAAATTTTGATAAAAAAATGTAAAAACTAGGTCATTGGGCTTTTGCTAGGGGTATTTGTGCTCAAAAGCAATGGAATGACATCCCCTACACCCTTGGACCAAGTTTCAGCTCAGTTGGACAAGTTTTGCTAGGTGTTTGTCCATGAGGAGTCTTAGTCAGTCAAAAACAACAATTTAATTGCTAGTCATGACATAGTCAAAATGTCATTTTTTGTAAAATTGAGTTAAAAGGTTAGAGTAAAGGTGGGAGATGATGCCTAAACCTTAGCCTATCCTATCCTAACCCATTTCCTAACTTTTTACACCCCCTCAACATTACACTCACTTCATAAAATTCACCCCCTAGGGAAGTTGCGCCCCCCTCCTTGAGCAAATTTTAGAAAAAAGAAAATTAAGAGGAGTGGGTCCCTCTCTCCCTTAGTGCCCTCCTAAGCCATCCACCTCACACATTTGACTTGGCATTCCCCCTCCACCCCATGCCATCTCATCAATCCTCACCTCAAACCCTAAAAATGCACCCCCCTCCTTGAGATGCTCACTTGTGCTTGGTTGTTGACACTTGGCTTTCATCCAAGATGGGTAACTTTGTCTTTCCAAGTATAAATGAGTGTCATCTCTCCCTCATTTCTCACCAATCCTATTGCTACTGTTATGCTACCCATTTTTCTCCTCACTCTCCTCATCTCTCCCATCTTGCTCTCATCCATTTTCTTGCTCTCACATTTGGAGAGGAACTTGTGGCAAGTACTTGCTACAACTTCCTACTTGTTAATAGAAGACTTTGGAGGACTAATGGTATGTCAAAGAGTATTCTTGGTGCACTTGTGATTTGAGGTGATCTTGTTTATTTGTTGAAGCATTCTTAGGATCTAGAGTAGATTTCCCAAGCAAAGTATTTTTCTTGGGTAGATTTCCAATAGTGTTGTTGTGAATCTAAGTGAATAGAGTAGTAGATCTTCAAATTAGTTTGTTTTATCTATCTTGTCTACTCACCATTTTCTCTTGTCTTGTAGTTGTTTCACAAGTATTTGCAGGTTATCTCAAGGGTTTACAAGGCTTGTTTTGAGTTGAAAACCTACCTTCATAATCCATCTTGAACCTCTTTAGTTTCTATATATTATTTATGTTCATTCCATTTCAGATTTTTGAGTTATCTAACACTTAGAATAGGTCACTTAAATACTTTATATTGCTGAAATTTGTATGCAGAAATTTTTTGTGTAAATTTTTTTATTTTATTTAACTTTGTTGGTGTTTTGTAGCATTTCCAGCAAGCTTTTGCTTGTTGGTTTTGCAGATTCTCGCCAGTACAAGGGGAAGTACTGCCCATTTTGGGCCACAAAACACTCAAGAAGAGCCTCCTATTGTTGGGTAACAATACCCATCTCTTCCTCTTCTTTTTCTAACATTGTAAGCAAGCCCAAGGGAGTCCCTAAGAGGCTTGCATTTCTCATTCGTAATTTTCTGCAATTTACTTATTTAGCTTGTGCCTACATCTTGGAGTGAGTTTGGCCCAGCCAACCCCCAAAACCATAAGGCTAGGATAGTCATTTAATTTATGCAATATTTCATTCATTTGCTTGCCCCACTTGTCATTAAGACAAGGTTGAAGGCTAGTTTTATTTCAACATTTTGTTTCAAGTTCTTTCAACCCTCTTTGGCACAAAAAAATAAGGCTTGCCTCCACCTTGTGCCATTGTATGTGGTTCTCTTAGCTTAGTTTATTTTTCAGCATTTAAATTCAATTTGTTTGCCTACACCTTGGAGTGTGCTTGGCCTAGCCAAACCCCAAAAACATAAGGCTAGTATTAATGGTTTTACTTCTCATGTGTTGAATGATTAAAATGATCTAGAAGTAGAAGTAATAATCCTAATACTAGTTTAGGCCCATGGAGGCATAGTAATCTTATGGTGCTATCTTTATCTTCTTTTCATTGCAAGCTTTATTTAGTTCAAGTACTTGCTTTCATTTCTCTATCTTTACACAAGTACCTTTCCTTTCTTGCAACATCATGGGCATGGCATAATTCATGGTTTAAGGCAAACATATCTTTTCAATTTTTGCAAGTTAATGTTCAAGTACTTCAATGCTTCTTCAAGTTTTATATTTTGATTAAGTACTTTCCTTTACTTGCAAGCAATTTCGTTTTTGTTCAAGCACTTGACACTTTGGCAAGCAACACCTTGCTCAACACACAAACTAACTTAATTTACCTTAGTTTCATAGGGCATAAAATTAATTAGACTTAATAGATCACTCACCACTGACCCAACTTTGCCATCTAAACGAGGATTGTAAGGAAGCAACGAAAGGTGATAGGTCGAGGACGATCTCACGGCGCTCAACGTCTTTTCCGGGAGTACTTATTTCCTTGGGTTGACCTGTGGAGCTAGGTTGGGGCCTTGTTTGCCTCACTTCTTGAGCACCTAGCAACTATTTGGTACAAGTGGGGGGAGTCTTGAGGTTGCCACTTAGTTAGGATTCACTCTCTAACTTAAGAATTTTAATAATCCTTTTAATCCACTTCAACCTTGGGACATTTACATTGGCACATACACTTGTGGTTGGCACTTAAGTAACCTTGCAAGCAATTTACTTTCCATTTATTTGCATGCAAGTTTATTTCTTTTCTGTGGATGATCAACCAAGTGATTTTTAGAGTTGCGCCCTTGCCCTTGGAGGCTTGTTTTGAGCATTTAATTTCCAGTTTCAAGTTGTGATTGGTCTATTGGATTGGCCCCCCTTGAAGTTGGAAGCAACTTCATTGTTGGGTTTGTGTTATTTGTGTTTGCCATTGAAGCAGCCACGTAGAGTTGCGCATCCTTTGGAGGCACTCTATTGTTGGGTATGCTGGTTTGATGTGTTGGTGAATCCTTTCATTTGAAGCATCTTTGTTTCCTACAAAAATCAAGTAACCAAGTTAGTGTTTGTCTCTCTTTGTTCATAGTTGTATCATTTGTGTATCTTGTATTTAGTTGTATCTCTTAGATCTTCTTTAGTGGTAACTTTGTATCTAGTTACTCTCTCTTTGTATCTAATCTTGTAATTTTGTATCTAGTTCTAATTGTAATCTTTGTGAAATAGTTTCTTTGTGGTCTTGTGTAACTATTGTAAAATCTATCTCCCTCAATCTTTAGTTGACCCCTTGCCCAATCTTAGGCACTAGTCTTTAGTTGTCTTAGGAAAGGGCTTGTCTTTGCATTGAATTGTTGCACATTGCATTGTTTCTTTTGCATATAGGCTAGATCCCCCAAACCTTTAACTAATTGAAACTAACTCCTAGAATTAATCTTTAAATTCACATAGTAACTAGGGTCTACCCCCCTTATCTTCCCTAGGATTAAGCCTAGATAAAAGAGGTTCAAGTCGAGGTGACAATGGGCTTTGAACCTAGGCATTGTGCCTCCAAGGACACACTAAGTGAGTTGGACTTAGCTCACGTTTGCAAGTGTGTATAAGGACGACAACAGGGCTCCAAATGTCTACCACCTGAAGTGTTGATATTATGGTAGTTGCGGGAGGTATTTACCTCCACGTGTAAACCTGACGAGAATAGAATATTTCGGGAAGCAAGAAGAAACCCTAAATTAGTTGACTAATAACCCTAGAAGACAAGTCGGCTCAAGAGGATAATTTGTATTAGGTTATTAGCCTCCAAGAGAAGAAGTCGGCTAAAGGAAATATTATATTCTAAATAAATAGGCACCCATAATGAGAAGTCGGCCCAGGCAGTTTGTCAGTTTTAGTATAAATACAACATGCCGGTCTTCATTCTGGCAAGCATTCTCAAAACTGCAGAAGCAACACTTGTGTGCACTGCAGTTGGCCAATTTGTGCGCAAGTTTGGAGGAGAGCTGTCGTTGCAGCTGCTGCAACTAGCAGATTTCGATTTTGGCCTGGACTCTCTCTTGGTTATGGTTTGGACTCTCTGATCAGCTCTTGTTACTCCTATTTGGTGCGCTATCCTTGGAGAGAGGTGCACTATCTTGTTTGGCTATGTAGCCTAGGGTTTGCTTCCGGAATGATTCTTTGTCAAGGTTAAGGTGCTCGGGGGTGGCTTCGGCCTATGGTTGGGTGACAATAGTGATATTGTCTATGGTTAAACGAGCCCATCCATTATATTCTAACATGAAGAAGTATATATAAGGTCTAAACTCCAATGACTCAAAGCCAAAGTGGAATACAATGCCTTGGGGAAGGGTAAAAATAGAAGAGTCTTAGGGCTCCAAATGTCTATCACCTGAAGAAGTAAAGAAGAGGTTGTCATCCTCTAAAGTATCCATTTTCAAATGTTCAACTCTCATACCATCCAAGGCCAAAGAAAAGAAACTATGGATAGAGGATTGGTTGCAAGAGATGGAACTAGTCCATGAATTGGCTCTTTGTCTAGAAGAGGTGACCTGCTATTGGGATTTGGAGGAAGTGGACTGTGTTATCCACCAATTTGCACTAGGATGGACTTGCAGTTGAGCCACCAAAGATTGAGCAAATAGTTGCTCAAAGTTCAGAGTTCAGAAATCCAACCGGTCAAGTTGACCACCTTTTTTTGCATTTCCATCCCCTGTGGGGCATTGTAATAAGATGAGATTGGCATGATGATTTTGTAAAAGGCTTGACCTCCTAAGACTTGATCATAAGTACATACTCTAGAGTGTTTTTTTTCACTTGTTAATTATTTCTTGCCTGAAATTCATTTTAGGCGAGTTATAATTTCTAAGTTTTTTCACTCAATACCTCCAAAGTTGGAGTGTGTACTGATGGTTAGGCCTTAGCTTGGAAAATCTAAGTGCAATGTCTAAATATTTATATTACTATGCTAGGTCATCATTTTTTAGTCATATGAAAATTGCACTAAGTCCTGCTTAGGTTTTTTAATGTTTTGAGTCAATAAAAAAAATCCGTAAAACGGGATTTTTTTTAATTGTAATTTGGTCATAAATAAAAAAAATGTGGTACTAGGAGGCATCATATGCCTTGGGGGTATTCGTTTTTGGACTAAGAATACCCACTTTACCTAGAAATCCACTTTGTGAGTGAAAATAAGTGATTTTAATCATTCAAAATCAATTTCTCTCACAAAAAGACAAATAAAAGGCAAAAAATCAATAAAAATCAGCAAGCCTATTATTTAGGGAACATGTCTCACACATGTTTTCCTCATGT
>ML785180.1:392158-402835 GCA_009831015.1 Picea engelmannii
CCTTTAGTTTCTTATCGAGAGGCTTTTTATTGCCTTCTCGGGGATCCCCTGGGCGAAGCATCTCTAGGTTTTATCTCCTATGGCTTTTATCTTTTACCAGCTGCTTTTACCCCCTGGGCCTTTAGCCCCTTCTTCCCACAAGAAAAGATGTAACCCTCAAAGGTCATCCTAATGGCCAGACTAGGGGAAAGGGATGGATGAGCGAGGTATAAGATGTAAATATGATAAGATGGTGGGAGCGGACGATGGCTCTGCAAATCCCCCTTGGTGGCTAACCAAAACCCATGAATATCAGCTTGCTAAGTCACCCCATCAATCACCCCAACAATGGTCAAGTGGATTAGTGTAAGATCCAAGCAGTCATCAGAAATGAAAGGAACCTAATGCATATATAAGAAGGTTTTAATAATCAAATATGACACATACTATGATACCTCGAACTAATTACCTCATGGAGCAAGAGTCCTCTCTGATGCAAACCCAGGCCGATGGTGATGGAAACTGCTACTGCTAACAGGACAAGTCTGGTGAAGAAAGAAGAAAGATGGGCCCTCCAGGGCCATGCTCAAGTCAATCCCGCTCTCGGTACTCCATGTCTGGGACCATGTGGGCCTCGAGACATGATCTCCTAGTTATCCCTAGATATCGGGGATAACAGTCACCTAGGGTTTTTATCAACAAATTATAAACATATGCAAGAATATAAGACTACAACCATTCAATCAAGAAGTTTTGCAAAAAAAACACTTACATATCACCATGAAATAGCATGCAAACCCTACTTGTAAACCTTCCTTCAAGAGAAATGCCAAAAATGCCAAGAAATGCATTCCTTCAACAAGTGTGCCTCACTAAACTAGCAAAATTACCCAAGTAGGGCGCTAAAATCAGACCTCACTAATGAGTGAGTGATGTGTTATTGTCAAAATGAGGCTAAAACTCCTCAATATATACTGTATCAATGACCTTAATTAATTTTAGGTCATAAAAATGGCCGACAAGACCAGAATATCAAAAGTAATACTGTTTTACATTAAATGTTCCTTTTAAAACCCTAAATGAGCAAAAGTGAGATGTCAAGCCCTCCTGAGGGAGACGTTAGGCCTTTTTAGGGCCAGTGCAGCATCCAGAAGCCAAACATTGGCCCTCCTTGGGATCCTCCAAACTGCCACACGTGCCAACAACCATGTCCATCTGCTATGACGTCACAAGCCTCCTGGTGATGTCCCGGGTCATCTGGGGCTAACGTTCCACTGCAAGTGGGTCAATCCCCCTAGGCCTGGCTCAGCCAAAGTGCCTCTGATGGAATGTCCTCTTCTTCTCTAGTGCAAAACCTCGGTCAAACATTGTCCTGTCTCTGCCCCCCCTGATGGGGTCTCAGCAACCATCTGATGGGCTCTTCAGCCCTATGGAGGTCTGAACTAATCATCTCCCCATGTGTACCAGTCCAAATGGTACCTGTCCGTCAGGCATGGTCCTGCACATCAAAAACTACGCCCTCCATGGGCTCATTAGTCACAGGGATCATGGCAATGTCAATCACATTTCATCATTAATATTATCAAACATATGCATAAAAACCCTGATACATCGGTCAATAGCTCAAAGATATTACAAAAACCTACAATACAAGATTGAAGAAAAGGAAAAGACATCCTATTGGGCTTGTATCCACAAGAAAAGGGAAGTCTCCAGGAAGGTTTCATCCAAGCCATGTAAATGAGGTGATGTGGCTAGGGGATGTCCAGACATGTGGGTAGAGTGAGAGCCAGGGATGCATAATGTTATTTGTGGGTGCCTTTGTAGAAGGCGAGCTGTACCAGTCATGGATGCAATTTTTCCAAGCCCGTTCTTGCCTTTATTCTTTTATTTATTTGTTTTTCTTCTTCTTTTCTTTTTATTCAAGGGCTAACCGGAGGCAATTGCCTTAGCATGGTGACCAGAGATGAGAGTGTTACCCACAGGTACTTTCACAGAGATGAGAAGGTTGGCTCGTGATGAGACCCCCTATCCTCTTGGTTAGGTCTTGTTTGTTATTTTTTGGGTCCCTTTTGTTTCTTGCTGAGAGGCTTTTTATTGCCTTCTCGGGGATCCCTGGGCGAAGCATCTCGAGGTTTTTTTTCTAGGCTTTTATCTTTTACCAGCTGCTTTTACCTTCTGGGCCTTTAGCCCCTTCTTCCCACAAGATAAGGTGCAACCCTACAAACAGGTCAATCCAGTGCCCGGACAAGGGGAATGGGATAAATGAGTAGGAGATAAGATGAAAAAGTGGTGGTGTGATGGGAGCGGACGATGGCTCTTCAAAAATCCCCCCGATGGCAAACCAAAACCTATGGGTACAGGCTTGCTAGGGCACCCTGTCAATCTCCCCAAGCATGGTCAAGTGGGCTAATGTAAGACCCAAGCAGTTGTCAGAGATAAAAGGAATCAGATGCATATATTTAAAGGTTTTAATGATCAAAAGTGACACATACCATGATACCTGGACCAATTACCTCATGGAGCAAGAGCCTCCTCCGATACAAGACCTAGCCGAAGGTGATGGATGTTGTTGCTGCTAACAAGACGAATCTAATGAAAGAAGAAAGGATGGGCCCCTCCAGGGCCATGCTTAGGTCAATCTTGCTCTCAGTACTCCATGTCTAGGACCCGTGGGCCTTGAAACATGATCTCCTAGTTATCCCTAGAAATCGGGGATAACATGACTAAGTCTTAAGATGTGTTGTGAATGTTTTAGATAAGTTTTAGGTTCCCAAAATTAATGAATTATGCCCAAAACCGAAACTGCAAATGATTGTTGTGAATGTGTTATAAATTATGAAATTGCGGCATGTAAACACATATGAACTTGTAAATAGAAGCTGAAAATAGAGAACATTCACATCATCATTTGATAACCCATAACATGTGCAAGATATATGAAAAAGATGCTATGGAAAAGGCAAGAACAACTTGCCAATAACTACAACCAAATGTAAGATTATCCCTACTTAACTATGCGTTTATTGCATGAGAGAAACGTGCCAAGTAAAGATAGAAATTTGTTGAAAGAAAATATGTGTTCCAACACCATGTAATTGCCCAAGAGTGCTTGCCAACTTAAGTGAAAATGAAAGCTTGAAACAAAGAAACTTGCCAAATGAAAAATTACTTTAAGACATCATTATCCGACCACATATGTATGTTGCATTTAGAGATGTACCATGGAAATATGTGAGAGACTTAAAGCAAGTAAATGACTTATGCCTCAAAGGCTTAAGCTACGATCTAGTGAGTAAATGATGTCTATCTCTAGAAAATTTTAAATCCATAACCATTAGCAAACAACCATCACATCACTAATCTAGCCATACGATATTGGGGGGTTTCTCTCCCAAGGTGTAGGCCACTTATTAAGAAATACTTTGAAAAAGAACAAGCAAACCACTCACAATGGCACAAGGTGGAGGCAAGCCTGCCAATGTTGTGCCAAAGAGGGTTGTAAATGAAAACAAACAACTATTATTTGAACAAACTAGCCACACAACCTTGTCCTAATGACAAGTGGGGCAAGAAATAAAGAATGCTGAAAATATTTATGTCCTAGCCCAACGATTTTGGGGGGTTGGCTGAGCCAATCACTCTCCCAAAGTGTAGGCACTAACCAATTACATAAAATGAAATACAAAGGCTGAAATACAACAATAGAATGCAAGCCTCAAGAACTTCCTCGGGGCTTGCTACAATACTAGAAATGAGTGAGAAAAAAGAGAGATTTGTTACCCATTCAAAGGTTGATCTTTTGATGTGTTGTGTGGGTGAATTTCAGCAGCATATCCCCTTGTTTTTGGTAATAACTTGCAAAAACCAGCAAACAAATGTTCGCTGAAAATGCTGCACAACAAAACAAAGTTAAGAAAAATTTATGTTTTTTACGTAGAAATTTTTCACATAAAAATCCCCAAATGAAAGTAAAATTATTTGACATATCTAAGATGGTTATTAAACTGAAATATAAATGAAACAAGTGCAGAAACATAAGACTAAGTAAAGCTAGAAGTTTAAGAAGGCCTTGAGGAAAGACTCCTTGAGGCTTTCCCAACAAATCCTTGAAGTAAACCTGCAAAACTCAAGACAAATTGTGAAGCATGGAAGTAGATAATATGTGTAGATAAACTAACAATCTGAAATACTTCAAACAACTAGCTATCCAACATAAATAAACCAACAATAATACTCTTTGCTAATCTACCCAAATAAACTACTTTACTCAAGATCTACTCAACACTACACAATAAACTCAAAAATCACAATATCACCTCATATGATAGAATGCAACCAGAATACTCTTGGTGATTCCGAAATCCTCCAAAGATTTATTAATCCAATGTGAGAGTGTTGCAGCAACAAGTTGCTCCAAGACTCTCGAGAGCAAATGAAGTAAAATGCAAGATGGCAAGAGCAAGAGAAGTGGGGTGAAAATTCAGTAGAGTAACACTAGCTCAAAGATTGGTAAAGAAATGAGGGGGTGAGGCGTTGTATTTATACCCAAAGAGGCAAAACGACCCCTCTTGGATGAATGCCAAGTGTTGCAACCCAACCACATGAGAGAATCCCAATGAGAGGGGTGCACCATCTAGGGTTTTAGTCATGGATTGATGAGTTGGAAGGGTGAGTGGAGCGTGGGACCCAGTGAGGGTGAGGTGGTAGGCTAGGAGGGGTGCACTACACATGGGAGGGGCCCACAAATCATTTCATTGGGTTTTCAAAGGTTTATGTGTGAGTGGGGGCGCAATTTCCCCCTAGGGGTGTGAGGAAATGAGTGAGTGAAAGGGTGAGGGGGTGTGTAATGGTTAGGAAGTGGGTTGGGTAGATTAGGAATGACTTCTCTTTCCCTTTTCCATCTTAACATTACCCCATTAACTCAATTTTACAAAAAATACATTTTTGACTTAGTAATAAAAATTGTTGTTTTGACTGACTTTGACTCCGGGTGGACAAACACCTAGCTAAGTTTGTCCGACTAAGCTTAAACTTGGCCCAAGGGTGTAGGGGTGCCTTTCCATTTATTTTGAGCACAAATGCCCCTATCAAAAACCCAAAGGCCTAGTTTTTACAATAATTGCTCAAAAACAATTAATTAATTAAATAATTAAAATCTCAACCTTAGGAAAATTAATTAAATTTAATTAATTAAAAAAACATATCTAGACTCGACGAAATTCCGCGAAACTTTCTCTGATGTCTTGCATGGTCATTTACATCATTCCTAAACAATAACTACCAGAGGATGAGACCATTAGAACGTCGTTCACCACTTTGGAGAAATTATTGCAAGTGTGAGGGAAAAACTCAAGGGAAATCAACCAGGCTGAAAAGCCCAATTGATAACCTGAGGATAAAAAACCCTTGGTCAAAAGAACTCTCCCAATGAAAGCATCCCAAGGTACCTGACCTAACTATGATCCATGCAGACCTATTACATTATTAACCCATGCAGGGGTGCGGAAATTCCGTTTACAAAAATTTGTATTGGAGGCATAAATTGCCTAGTAGAACCAAACTGTCTTCGACATATTTGCATCTGATGATGCATATCTTCATGGCACATGGAGTTGACCTCCTAGTTGAATAGGCAGTCAACAGTATCAATGACTCTGACTTAGTATGTTATTTGATGTTGTAGAGGCCATTTAGAGCCTCCTTGATTATGTATTTATGTTCCGATCTCTAGATATGTATTGCACTTGGTGTCGTTTTGATATATTCATGAGCATACTTTGGATATGTTGTCTCTAATTGTCTCTAATGCTTTGGAAACATGATTTAAAATCATTAAAATATATTTTTTTCATTAAAATTTAAATATTTTATGTATTTTTAAAAAACCGGTTCATTGAAACCGATTCGACCGGTTCATTACCAGTTCCGGTTCCAGTTCAGGTTGGACCCTCGACCGGTTCCGGTACCGATTTCGGTTTTTAAAACTATGGTTTAAACATAGGATAGGGGGTTTCAACTTTCTTCCCCCATTTTTGAGTTTCCTCTTCTAATGAGAGTTCCCCTCTCTCATGGTCCCCCCCCCCCTTTGAGTGATCCTCCCTCTTGCATGAGTTCCACTTGGAGAGCATGCAAGGAGGATCTCTCTTGCTTCTCTCTCTTAAAAGAAAGGCTCCTCTCCTCCTTTTTGCATCTATTTTCTGTGCAACTCCATGCTGCCCAAATTTCTCCCCGTCCCTTCTTGCTCTCTCCCATCTTCTTCTTTGTAATTTTGTTGCAAGTATTTGCAGCCACATCTCGTGGATAATAAAAGTGAAGCTTTGGAGGATCTCTTGTGTTCTCTTGGAGTGTTCTTTGTGTTATTGTATGGTGTTCTCTTTTAGGTAATATTGCTGCATTTTTTTGGTATTTCCTTGCTTGCATTGTTTTAACTTGGAGACCCAAGCAAAGTATTTTGCTTGGGATAGATTTATGGTAGTATTGCTATAGATATTTGTGGGTTGTGTCTACTTGTGTTTGGAAAGTATTTTGCAAGCCATTTAGATAAACTCGCCTTCTTGTTTGGTTTTGTAGCAAGGATTTACAGATCTGCAGGTTACCAAAGGCTTGGAGGAGTGGATTTCAGATCTGAAAATTCACTTGTCCAACCATCTAATGCTTCCTTTATTTTCTGTTTTCATTTCCAACCATTTATCTTTCAATTTCAAACATTATTCTTCACTAATATTGCCATCTAATCTCCATTTTCATGTTCATATTTTTACATAATAATTTATGTTTTATGTACTAAAAGAAATTAACTTATTCCAAGTCATTTTTAGCATTTTTCAGCAAGCAAAGCTTGTTGTTTTATGCAGGTTTTCGCTAGGTTAAGGGGAGGTGTTGCTCATTTTTTGCCCCAAAAGACTCAAGGAAGAATCCAAGAGTTGTGGTGCCAAACCATCTTCCCCCTCTTACTTTCTAAAGCATTGTAAGCAACCCGAGAGTCTCTTGGGCTTGCATTCTCAATTTTAATTTCTAAATCTGTACATTGTAATTTAGTTTTAGTATTTTGCCCACACCTTGCATTGTGTTTGGCTTTGCCAACCTTGCAAAATCGTGAAGGCTAGTGTAGAGTTTAATTTTTTGTTTTTGTTTGCCCCACTTCTCCTACAAAGAGAAGGTTGTGTGGCTATTGTAGCTTATTTCATTTAAGTTTATTTTCTTTCACCCACCTTGGCACAAAATCAATAGGCTTGTCCTCCACATTGTGCCATAGTTGTGAGGTTGTCAAACCAATTTATTTTTTCCCACTGTTGTCCTTAAGGCAAAGTTGTGTGACTAGTTATTTGTTGCTATTTATTTTCAAGTTATTTCTTTTAATTAATTGTGCCCACACCTTGCATTGTGCTTATCTTTGTCAACCTTGCAATATCGTGAAGGCTAGTTAGTTTCCATCTTATTGCAAAGTAATCAAATTGGTGCCCTTTATTTCCTTTATTCATGTTGAAATATTGTAACTGCAAAGAGTATTCTATTTATTATTGAGTCATTATTAATTAGATCAATCCCCTTTTGGGGATTGATCATGTCAGGCATTGTAATTGTCCAAATCCCCTTTTGTGGATTGTCAAACCCTAACTATATTATGATAATTAAGAAGCCGGCCCCCAGGCCTAATTAAAGTGGTTTTAACCACTAAGAAGAGAAGTCAGCCATACCCATTGCAGAAACACATTTCCAGCGCCTGCCAGCCAATATAAATAAAGGAGGCTAGCGCCTCATTTGTTCACTCACTCATTCACTCATCAAGTGCGCAAGTTTGCAGAGTTGCAGTTGAGAGAGGGAAGAGAGAGGTGCATTGCTCAATGTTGGATATTCTGTAGTGTTTTGGTTTATTGTCTTGGCATTGTATCGGCTATCTATATTAAGGAAGTTTTGTTGGGTTTTCTTCCCCATGAGGGTTTCCTAGGATAAATGTTGCGTATCTTGTGATTGTGTTTCTCTCAGTGATCCTACCTATGCTATGGTTATCTAGTAAATTGAAAAGAAACCTAATAATAGCTCAAAACTTAACATGGTATCAGAGCTAAGTTGAAGAGAGCACCTTTCACTGGATAAGCAAAAACTTCATTGTTGTCGTACAAGAAAATTAGGGCTTTTTGTTGGAGAGGAATTTTTTCCTAAAAACCATCTAGAAAAGTGTGCCCTACCCTAGTGAATCTTTTGGCAACTTGAGCGCACATTTTCAGTGGATAGAGCCTCTGGAAATTCAAACCCTAGTTTTGACTGGTACTAGAAAACTAGAAAAACCAAGAAACCAGAACCAGTGCCAGAAGTACCAGTCCAGATTTCCGTAGGTCAAGTTTCAAGGGGAAAAACTTGAAATTTTTGAAATCTAACAGCTCCAGCAAACTTGCCTCATCCCAGCGCATCTAGTCCCTGGATCAGAATTTCAAAATTTGAAGTTTAAAAAAATAGGGTTTTCTCATAAAACCCTAAGTTGTAGTTGCAATTGCAGTTTCAAAATCAATTGCAATATCAATGGACGTTGCAGTATCAATTGAAGTATCAGTTGCAGTACCAGTTGCAGTCAGCCTTGAAGTTTTTACAAGGGTTGGTAATTATTATCGTTGCTACTAGATGGTGCCACTACCTGCAAATATTATCAGAGATATGTACTCACATATGTTTAAACTGTTAAGCTTTAAAGGGGATCTGCAGGAGAAGGGATCTCTTGCCATAGATCCAGAAGGATCTCAGATCCAACCCATTCAGAGGACTAATGCACCCCAAGTTTGATCATTATAATATGCATCTATTTGTTGTGACATTATATTGACCTTATGAACATCTAGGTTGTATGTTGAAGTTATGACCATCATACTAACCCTTGGTCAAAATTAAATTCAAGGTATTAGATTGAGATTAGAGTTTATTCTCTAACTTTGATTTCTGTCAAGATAGCATATTGTCTTAGTACAAAAGACAGGTTGAAGAAAGCACTTGTCATCTTGAGTGAAGGAGACTTGGAAGAAAAGAAACACACTCATTCTTGAGGACAAGACTCTAGGTTCCAGGTTTGATTAATTAAGTTGATAAGATTCAAAGTTGCAAGTTGATAACTACCCCATTACAAGTAAACACTATAGTTGAGGTAGCAATCTTTGAAAAGTATTATACTTGGTAGCATGTGAGCATATTGAGATAAATGCTTAATGTAATCATTTACCAAGATACAACTAACATCTCCTCTAGGAGAAACTTCTTATGTTGGTTCCAGGTTACCATGGAGGAATGTTTGATCACAACACTAGAAGAGTGTTGATCTCATTTCATATTTTATCTCTTACTTTTGATCTTTGTTTCAGGAAGGTCACAAGTGATAGCCCTAAAGGAGCTACTCTGACGATTATTCGTGCTATTGTTTTATTATTATTATCAAATGAGTATTATTCTTGCTTGTTGTTTTGTTGACCTTGTTTCAAGTCACGGGTGATACCCGAGGAAGCTATAGTGAAGGTTGCAGAAGGCAACATATTAGATGAGACATGAAAAAGACTATGTACATGACCATATACATTCATGTACCAAAGACGATGAAGAAGCTATATACATTCATATGGAGATTGATGGTAAGGAGCAGAAGGCTCCAAAGATGACCAAACATTAGAACAAGAACTCACAGTAGACTTGTTCAAAGGATAATGAAGCCACCTTGACAGGAAGCAGAATTCACTTGAAGTCTGACTTAGCTTTTCATATTTAGACTTGGTATTCAACACGAAGTATACCCTGTAAGAGATGATGAAGTCCTTGTAGACTCAGAAGAAATCAAGAGTAAGCCTGATCTAAGAAAGGATCAGATGAAGAGACAACTTCCAGGACTGGGAGACAGATGCCATGAGAAGACTAGATCGTAGCTTTAGAAACTTCTAGGAGATATGAAATCTCCTAGGAAGATTCCCTTGTTTCAGTGACAGAGAAGGAAGCCAGTCAGAAAGACTAGGATATGGATTTTTCTATGAGACTAGAAGAGAAGTCGGTATTGACTTCCAAGATTGATCTAGCAGATCAAGCATGTTACATATGTACAAAGCTTGATGTGTGTCTAGAGGATTCTCCCAGCAAGAAGGAGAAGACTATGACGAGACACTTACTCCAGTAATTGAAGAAATAATTCCAGTATTCATGAAGACAACCAGAACAACCATGATTCATATATAGTATGAGATGCAGGGGGAGAAATCCCGATATTTAAAATTGAGTGGCAGTCGGTGCAGTACATTAGTTGGGTCATGGAGACCTATCTACACTAGCAGATAGAGTTACCTCCATGAAAGAAAAAGAGATACTTTCAATGTCAGTTATTGAGCCCCTCTCAGTTTCAGATGAAGTTGTTGTCATGATAGAGTAGAAGAGTTACTCTCAGATTTCAGCAGCCACAGTGAGAATGAAGCAAGTCATTCTCAGCTACAGAGCAGCTACAGGTGCAAAGTCCCAATTCCAGAAGGAACAGTTGCAGAAAGAGGAGAGGACATACTCTTAGGCAGTGAGACAGAGAGTGCTTTGCAGAAAGCACATAGAGCTTGCACATGATTGTGCAGATTGAGTTGCAGTTGAGCAAGTGTACCAGGTTGGTACTGTTATCGCACGGTTTGTAGGAAAAGTTGGAAAGCTTGAGTCAAGGCTTGAAACCGGCGTAACAGGAGCTTCCCC
>ML785180.1:405917-419183 GCA_009831015.1 Picea engelmannii
AGGACAAGTCTGGCTGAGAAGAAGAAGATGGGTCCTCCAGGACCATGCTCAGGTAGCTCCTGCTCTCGGTACTCCATGTCTAGGACCATGTGGGCCTCGAGACATGATCTCCTAGTTATCCCTAGATATCGGGGATAACAGGTACAAAGTGATGTGAAAATTTGATTTGAAATTTAAATAGAAAAACTCGTGTCTGCAAGATGAAGCAAGATCCTAGATCTTGGTATGGCAAGATTGATAGTTTTCTGAAGAGTTTGGGATTTACCAAGAGTAAAACTGATTCTAATCTTTACTTCAAGGTTATGAATGATGAGCCAATTATATTGTTGCTAGTATATGTAGATGATGTATTCTTGAGAAGATGAAGAAAATCTCATCACAGATTATAGAAGAAGCTCGCTACAGAATTTCAGATGAAAGACCTAGGTCTAATGCACTATTTCTTAGGTCTTGAGGTCTGGCAGAGCCCAGAGAAGATTTTCCTTAACCAAGGGAAGTATGCAGTTGAAATACTCAAGAGGTTTGATATGTTGGAGTGTAAATCCATGAATCTCCCATGGAAACAAAGTTGAAGCTCCAGGTTGATACTTCGTCAAAATTGGTTAATGCTACACTGTACAGAAAGATCATTGGATCGTTGATGTATCTGGCGAAAACCAGGCCAGATATATGTTTTGTTGTGAACACCTTGAGTCAATCTATGGTAGAACCCAGACATGTTCACCTTGTTGCTGCAAAACATGTGATGAGATAACTTAAGGGTACGTTGGATTTTGGTCTCAATTATACTAAAGATAATGACTTCAAATTGTATGGATATATTGATTCAGATTGAGCTGGAAGTGTTTCTGATAGAAAGATCACTTTAGGATGTTCTTTCAATCTGGGGTTAGCCATGACTTCATGGCAGAGTAGGAAGCAATCCATCATTGCTACTAGTACAGAAAAAGCGGAATACATTGTTGCATGTCCCGCCAGTTGTGAAGCCATATGTCTTCAGATGTTGTTGACAAATCTATTTGATCTAGAGATGGAAGCCACCGTGATTTTATGTGATAACCAGAGTTGTATAAAGATGATGTGTTCCATGATGAGTCGAAGCACATAGAGATCGAGTATCACATCATTCATGATATGATGCAGAGGGGAGCTTTAAAGCTCCAATATGTTGGCACAGATGAGCAGGTTGCAGACCAAGCCTCTGTCTCGTGTAAAGTTTAAATACTTTCAAGACAAGTTTGGTATAGTCCGAAAGGACCTCCCTCGAAAGGGGGAGTAGTGTTGATGATACTATGGTATCCTAACCAATAGCGAGTAGCTCAGTTAGGATTTTATATCCTAGGGGACTGATCATCCCTGGACAGATCCTAAAGGTCCGGTAAGGACGGTCTGTTGGAGTACTTATGCATGTATATGCTAGCTATGGTCAGTAATGGTAGCTCCGTTACGATTTTTATAATCCTAGGGAATATTATGATTCCTAGGAAGATCCTGAAGGTTCGGTAAGGACGGTTTGTCAGAGTACCACATGGTAGCTCCGTTAGGATTTTATATCCTAGGGAATCTTATGATTCCTGGGAAGCTCCTTAGGGACTGTCAAAGTTCCACAAAATGTTGTTGCACCTACCTCATTCTATTGCATATGTTGTTGATGATGTTGTACCAGCCTCATGTTGGTGATAGCTTCGTGTTGATGTTGATGAGATGCCAGCTTCGTGTTGAATATTTCCAGCTTCGTGCTAATGTTGATGAGATGCCAGCTTTGTGCTGAAGATTTCCAACTTCGTGTTGATGTTGATGTGATGCCAGCCTTGTGCTAAAGATTTCCAACTTCGTGCTGATGTTGATGTGATGCCATCCTTGTGCTGAAGGTTCCAGCTTTGTGTTGATGTTGATGTGATGTCAGCCTTGTGTTGAAGATCTCCAGCTTCGTGTTGATGTTGATGAGATGCCAGCCTCGTGCTAAAGATTTCCATCTTCGTGCTGATGTTGATGTGATGCTAGCTTCGTGCTGAAGATTTCCATCTTAGTGTTGATGTTGATGATGCTCCAACCTTCGTGTTGTGATGTTGTTGTTGTTGATGTTGTATCAACCTCATGTTGTTATTGACGATGATGATGTATTAGTGTTATACTAATCCATGTTGATGCAGATGATGATGATACCATTCCAGCTCCTTGTTGTGGATGATGATATTGATGATGAGAAAAACTTTCGATGATTTATAGATATGCCAGTCAGTGTTCCAGATACTGTTGATGTTGTTGACCTCTCTCTCTCCTGATGATGTTGTCGAATACCCTTCTTGTTAAGGGGGAGTGTTGAAATATTGTAACTGCAAAGAGTATTCTATTTATTATTGAGTCTCTATATAATAGACCTTGCATGGGCAAAGGCAAGGTCTATTATATAGAGGTGGTCTCATATAGCGATGAGGAGGAGACAGCAGGACCTACACATGACAGTGATTCCAGCAGCTCAGGAGAGGAGCATCCTCATGAGGCACAGCCAGGGGAAAAGACACAGCCACAGATGGGGGCACCGCCATGGGAGGAGGCAAAGCCACGTGCATCGGTTAAGGGTGGCATCATAGCGACTCTACAAGGAGCTCCTCGATACAACACCCTTAGGATCAAGGGAGTCATTCAGGGGCAAAAATTCGTGGCCTTGGTGGATGGTGGGGTGACCCGCAACTTTATTGATGCATCATTGGTGGCCAGGAGAGGCTTGCAGACAGAGGAGTTCAAGGGATTCAACGTAGCAGTAGCAGATGGCTACAACATGACCTATCAAAACGGAATTCCAAATCTGGAATTGAAATTAGGCAACTACTTGGTGACCAATGTTTTTTATGTACTTGACCTATCTGATACAGATATAGTCTTGGGGTTCCAATGGTTGTATGCGTTGGGCAAGATCACCATGAACCACCGAACTTTGGAGATGGGATTCAGAGATGCTAAGGGAAAGAAAGTGGTGTTGAGGGAATGTCCAATGGGAAATCAAGGACAGTTTCAACAAAGAGGATTGTAATGTTCTAGCTAATTTATTTTTTTTGGTTTTTGGTTTAGCTTTTGGTTCAAGAATTTAAGAAAACAGTTGGCATTTAAAACATTCTACTCATAGTATGCACAATATGATGGTTTCTACTACAGGAAAGTAAAGAATACCAAAATAAACTCCACTGAGCTTACTGCATTAAATATTGATTAGCAAAAATACAAATAAAATCCCAGCATAGTACAAAATATTAAATGAACCTGGTATATATAAGTGTTTGAGTATGCTTTCTTCTGATATATGTATTGTTAGAATATAATGGATGTGCTCGTTTTACCATTGACAATATCGCTATTGTCACCGAACCATAGGCTGAAGCCACCCTCCGAGCACCTTAACCTTGACAGAGAATCATTCTAGAAGCAAACCCTAGGCTAGATAGCCAAACAAAGGGTAGCGCTCCTTTCCCCAAGGATAGCGCACCAACAAGAGCTGATCAGATGGTCCAAACCCTAACCAAGAGATAGTCCAAGCCAAACGTGATCTGCTAGCTGCAGTAGCTGCAATGGCATCTCTCCTCCAAACCTGTGCACAAAACTGGGCACTGCAGTGCGCACAAGTGTTGCTCTGCAATTCTAAGACTGCCTGCCAGAATGAAGACTGGCCTCCTGTATTTATAGTAATTCTGGCTAACTGCCTGGGCCGACTTCTCATTCTAGGTATCTGTCTATTCAGTATATATTATTTCTTCTAGCCGACTTCTTCTCTTGGAGGCTAATAACCTAATACAAGTTATCTTCTTGAGCTGACATGTCTTCTAGGGTTAATGGCCAACTCATTAGGGTTTCTTCTTGCTTCCTGGAGTATTCTATTCTCATCAGGTTTACACGTGGAGGTAAATACCTCCCGCAACTACCATAATATCAACACTCTCTCCTAGCTAGGGAGGTGTTACAGGTAATGGTCTTGAGCACAAAATATACGATTTACCCGGTAGCATCAACATAGTTGTATAGACTATCTCATGACTAGATCATGAGCACCATCATCACTATCAGTGTCATCAACTGCATCATCTTTCGGAACCATACTCTATCTGAGTAATCAGACATGATGCTCACTCCACATGGTGACACAAGAACCATTCTTCTAATCTAGAAGAATAAATGTTCTGAACCATTTTCTGTCTGGGAAATCTATGTTCATTGATCATCCATCTAGCTGATAATCATTTTCAACACTGTTGATAGTCTTCAAGTCAATTGGAACAATATCATTCAATAGAGCACAATTGTGTCTATCCATAGTAGTACACAACTACAATCTAGTGGTACACTACCACACCAAGTAGCACACAGGTACTTGATCAGATAATGGAACACATCCACCACAATAGTATACTGTCTAGAGACATACAGTCTTCATAACAATCATCTGATATCAACCTACACAGAAACAATGTTATGATATAAACCGAATCATCTGGGCCATTCTTCCACTCACATCTGTGAGATCTCGGAAGAGTATCTGCCCTCAAAAAGGTAAGACATCAATGATGAGCTATCTGGACTATTCTTCTCAAGCAAGGAAGAATAGTTGTCCTGATTTCTGAGCCTGGACCATTCCCCACCCTAGGCCATTCCTCCGACACTAAACAAAGTGTAACCTGGAGAGAATGAATCTGCCCTAAGGAATGTATGTCCATGATTGCTAAACTTGGACCATTCCCCACCCTGGGCCATTCTTCCGACACTAAACAAAGTGCATCCTGGAGAGAATGAATCTGCCCTAAGGAATGACTGTCCGGACCATTTCCCATGTTAACCACAAGAGGAAATGATTGTCCTGCACCAACCTCCAAAACGGACCATTCCTCATGTTAACCACAATGAGAAATCGTTGTCCGGCGAGGCGGGCCAGTCTTCTTGAGTAACCCTCAAGAAGAGAGACTGCCCTAGACCACTTCCCATGTTAACTACAATGGGAAGTCGTTGTCTATGGTACATCAACAATCTAGACCATTTTCCGAACTGGAAAATGTCTGTCCGTCAGAAATCTCAATCCACTTTTCAAACTGGAAAGAAACTACTCATTCTGGCCTATTTTTCGAACTAAAAAAATGACTGTCCATCAATCAATAATACATCAGTGCTCCCTCCCAACCTGGGAGTCATCTCTTCCTTTTTCAATAAGGACATCGTCTCCACGAGCTCCAGCTTGAGGGAGCAAACTCTTTCATCTTGGACAGAAGCTTTACCAAAAATGTCTGCTTATCTGCTCATCTGTGGAGATATGTATTGGAGAACCACTTTCTTCTTTCTGGACTTCATCACGGATAATGAAATGCTTGATTTTAAATGTACTTCGATCTGGAACACTGGTTTTCTCTGAAGGCTTCATGTAGCTCTGATCAATAAAGTATATCATTGTTGGAAAACTGGAGCATATCCATGTGGCACTTCTTCTGTCATAATGAGATCTAATCTTCTAAGTAATCATCTTGATACAATATCTCTGTTATAGAAAATCTTCACCACGCTTCTGCTGTGCACTGGAGGTTCTCCACCTAGTTATCTTCTTCTATCTGCATACAAGGGTCTCCATCTGGTATGCTTCAAAATCTTGAGGTTGCTCTTCATACGCTCTTTGTTCAATTGCTCTGGAGAACAGTCTTTGCATTCATCTGATGTAGAACTCCAACCCATGGATATTGTGGATGATATAAAGACTCATGTAGAGGTATGTCTGATTTATTGGAACAAGTAATCATCATAGTCTTCTCCCTCCATCTGGGAGAACCTCTAGTTCTGGATCTTGTAATGCTTGCATATATATACACTGTTCTTCATCACAACTTTTAGTTCCTCTGCTTGATTGCTTTTATTGAGTTCATTAACAGGTTGATGATCTTGTGATTCTCAATACAGTGACTGGTTGTTCTGGCTTCTCTTTCTTTCTAGGAATCTTCATGTTCTTCCTGATGTTTTTCTTTAGCTCTTGGGTCCATGGAGTTTCTTATAGATTGCATGCCCTAAAGATTCTACTTCTTCCTTTCATTATAGAATCATGGATGTGGATGGACAACCAAGGATACTTTAAGGCCTTTCTTCGAAGAAGACTTCTTCTGAGTTTGAACTCAACACGTACTGTCTTTCATGGTTGCTACCATGGATATATACTTCATCATCTTCAATGGATCATAGGATTAGCTCCCTCCTAATCCTTTCTTCATGTATGAGTGCATATAATCGGCTCCCTCCATCTAACAGAGTCCACGCTTCCGTCTGCATCCTTATTGTCTTCTACAATATATAATCAGCTCCCTCCATCTAACAGAGTCCACACTTTCGTCTTATTGTCTTCTACAAAACGTCATAAGTCTTTCTCCAATCTTGATTGTTGACTTCTTTCTGTCTTTGCTTCTTCTAAGTCTCTTCATGATTGATTATGATTTCGTCTTATCTTGTAATAGCTTCCACATGATTTGTTTGATGTATTTCATCCTTTCATGTGTATTATCTGGCTTGTATAATGATAGCAATCCTTATCTTGTTGTTCTTCCATAAGTATAGTTCTTCTTGGAACGTATTATCTTCTAAGAGATAGATATACAAGATATGTACAAGAACTAAGAAGAGTATTGTTACCTTCAGAAGAAGAAGTCTCTTTCATCCTGCTTAGTTTTTTTGTAGGTTCCTTTTCTTCGGCAACTGATGCTTCATGTTTCTCCTTCCTTTTCTTTAGCTCGGGACAATGATTCTTGTAGTGACCATACTTTCGACAGTTGAAGCATTGTACTTCTGAAATATCTTTCTCTTGATTTGTCTTCCTCCTTGAACCAAACTTCCTTTTGTTCCTGAAATTCTTGAATCTTGCTGTGAAGGCTTGACCATCGTACTTCTTTTGGGGTTTCTCTTTTGCACTGATCCTAGATTCTTCTTGAGCACAGCAAGTCCAAAGTTCTTCAAATGTAGGATACTCCTTTCTTATGTTCATGCTTGCGGCAAATGCATCCCACGTCTTGGGAAGACCATTGAGTACTATGTTTACCAATTCCTTCTCTAAAATGATCTCTTCAATGGCTTGTAGTTGATCTCTTAGCTGGGAGATCCTCTCAAAGTATGATGTTATCCTATCGTCATCATTCATCTTCATGTCACGGAGCTCATTCTTTAGACTCATTATTTGTCCAATGTTTCTGACTGAGAAGAGGTTTGTTAGGGCATCGTACATCTTCTTCGATGAGTCAAGATGGGAGAAGTAGGGTATCAAGTGGTCTTTTATAGAGTCCACTATGATACTCATGGCATTGATGTCACCATCTTTGAACTTCTCCATAACTACAATGTTTTGCGGTTCCTTCTCTTTTCCTTCTTCAAACTCTGGTTCCACGATCTTTCCTTTCATGATATCCAACACTTTATTCTTGGCAAGGATGAGGTCAATCCTTGTCTTCCACGCTCTAAAGTTAGAAGCTCTGTCTAACTTGTTTTCTAATTTCACAGAGTAAGTCATGGTTGCTTTGACTTGGTCAACCCTAGATCTAACCAAAAACTCAAACTTGACGTCTTGGCTTGTTGAGAGTACCAAGAGATGCGCTAGGCTATGGCACACTGATCTATCCAAAAATTAGGTCAAACCCTTCACTTAAGGTGCCTCGACGAGAGGATTAGGGTTTCTACAACTACACCTGCTAGTAACCCTAACGGCAGTGCTATGGTGACTGCTCATGCTAGAAACCCTAGCGGCAGTTCTTCAACAAGCTTAATATCCTTACGGCTATGTTTCCTTACAGCGGTTAGACTGAATGAAGGAGGTGTGGGCCCATAACCTGTTAGAATATAATGGATGTTTTCGTTTTACCATTGACAATATCACTATTGTCACCCAACCATAGGCCGAAGCCACCCTCCGAGCACCTTCACCTTGAAAGAGAATCATTCTGGAAGCAAACCCTTGGATAGATAGCCAAACAAAGGGTAGCGCTCCTTTCCCCAAGGATAGCACACCAACAAGAGTTGATCAGATAGTCCAAACGCTAACCAAGAGATAGTCCAAGCCAAACGTGATCTGCTAGCTGCAACAGCTGCAATGGTAGCTCTCCTCCAAACCTGTGCACAAAACTGAGCACTGCAGTGCGCACAAGTGTTGCTCTGCAATTCTGAGACTGCCTGCCAGAATGACGACTGGCCTCCTGTATTTATAGTAATTATGGCTAATTGCCTCAGCCGACTTCTCATTCTGGGTATCTGTCTGTTCAGTATATATTATTTCTTCTGGCCGACTTCTTCTCTTGGAGGCTAATAACCTAATACAAGTTATCTTCTTGAGACGACATGTCTTCTAAGGTTATTGGCCAACTCATTAGGGTTTTTTATTGCTTCTCAGAGTATTCTATTCTCATCAGGTTTACACGTGGAGGTAAATACCTCCCGTAGCTACCATAATATCAACATATATATATATATATATATATATATATATATATATATATATATGTTGTCGTCTACAAAACGCCCAAATAGGACCTCCTATAGATGACTATAAGGCACAACAACACTCCAATCAGGGATATCAACCATGTAAGTGATTATATCAGCCTCCAAAAAGCATGAACAACAACACACAATTCGTCCCAACTGGTAGTGACAGTAGATTCAAAGTGAGGCACTTTTCACTCACTCTAATTCGTCCCACAAGGAATTTATATGTGCCCGTGGGCAAGTTAATGACCCTCAACAACAAGAACTCGACCATAAAGAGATAACTCGGCCTCCCCACTACCCAATACTCAGACCACAAGAAGAAGACGTTGCCAACAACAAGAAATTCACTCAGCCTGTATCGATGCTCTCCCAGTCACCAAACCACTCAGCTCCTCATCTCAAAACTGCCCCAGCTCAACGGAAAACGACCAGCCAATAAAGATATTGACCCCAAGCTAATAGACTCACCACACCAAATAAGAAAATTGGGTCTCATGGAGAAATACGACCCAGTTCGAGGGGAAACTCGACCCCTTAGTGAATAAACTCAGCCAACCAAGGAAAATCGACCTCAAGAGGCAAAACTCAGCCTCCTTATGCATAACTCGACCTCCCCACTCAAAAACCCAGTAGCGAAATGACGGAAACTTAGTCACACTGAAGCACAATGAAGAAATCCGGAGGATCTCTTCTCCAAGTGACTAGCTAGGGTGGATATGTCTCACCACCGAAACCAATCTTTGAAAATCTCCCTTAGGGTTTTCATCCCAAGAGTTCACAAAACCACAAAGAGCTCTCTCAAATGAAATTTACAAAATAACAAGTCAAGAATGAGAGAGGGCACCCTCCTTTTCTCTTTTTATTCTTTGGTGTTGGTTTCACTCTAGCTAGAGGGATTGGTTTCAGTGGGAGATCCCACTCTAGCCATCTTTGTTACAAGTACCATTCTACAGGTTGTATTTGAGGTGGGACACACATCTATTGGGGTTTCTGCAGGGACAGTGTGCCATCAAGAGAAAGGGTCGATTTGGGGTTTTGTGAGACGAACAAAGTTCGCTCACACAAGAACTATCCAAAATACTTGGAATATAAAAAAGTAATCCATGTAGGACTGTAAATAATATATGAATAGATAAGATAAGATGATTGTACAACTGAGAATGAGGGCTCGTTTATATACCCACGCAGGGGTGCCCTTAACCCTATAGTCATGTCCTTTGAGACATGTCCTTTCATTATTAATAGTTATTATTTATTAATTAATTATTATGTTATGAATATCTGTTTATATATATTTATGTTCGCCTTCCCCTTAAAAATGCTTTGTCCTCAAAGCATACTTTATGGAAGACTTATCTCTTGCTCTAGTTTGTAATTATTGTCTCATGCTTCTTCATTATTGAGTTAGTAATCGCTGAGGACCTGAAACGATAGTATCTTCTAAGCGCTAAACAGAACTGTTGAATTGTAAAGAAGTTTGCCCATCCTAATTCGATCTTTTGCGGATTTGGGTTTTTATAGGGTTCTTGGAAAGAACTTGATACATTTCTACTCCCCTGATAGCTTCTATTTTGACCCACACTTGTAGTGGAAGTAATATTCTTCGACATAACGGTTATTTGTTTCTATTGATACATTGATTGGCTGAAGTATCGATTTTTGTGATTAGGATGTCGATAAGGAATCCTTGCAACTTGATCTTTATTTCTTATACTTGCATCTTTTTCTTGATTAACTTTTGGATTTGAGTCGTCTTCATATCTATGGCTTGTTTGTACCTCGACATTTGAAAACTTCTTTACATCAGCAGGATTTGCATTCTTTTGAGTTGTAAGGTTGATTGGGTCTGTCATCGTTTCCTTATCGACTAATGATGTTTTGCGATCTAGTTTTCCTTGTAAAGTCTTCTTATCATGCTTCAACTTTTTAATTTGTGTTAGTAAATTTTGATTATGAACCCTTAGGTGTGAAAGTTCTTCTTCATCTTCTGATTTGTCGACTTTATTTATAATATTTCGATTCTCGGGCTTTCCATCTTTCATCTTTTTAATTTGTTCAAGCAAATTTTGATTAAGGTTCTTCAAATGAGAAGCTTCTTCATCCTTTCCTGATAATTTCTTCCTGAGATCTTGATTCTCTTGCTCCAACTCCTGGACACGTTATTTTGTATCCCTTGACTTCTTAATTTGAGTAAGTGATTTTTCACTATGATTTTTTAAGCGAGATATTTCTTGGTTTTTATCAGCAATAACTTCATCATATTATTTTTGCATCTTTGATATCGAGTTCTGATTATCTGGAAGGGTCACCTTCCAGATATCTTTACAGTCTTTTGATGAAGGTGTTATCGATTTTGACCTCATAGTAATGTCTTGAAGAGTCATCATCTTCTTTTTATAGGGAAAAGTCACAAACTTTTTTTCCGTGTTTAAAGTCAAGGTACCTAGTTTTGTTAACTAGTGTAACCCGAGAATGATGTCGATCTCTTCTTGAAACATAGTTGTAACATTGAATTGAAATATATATTCATAATCATCAATTGTTACTTGCAAGTCTTTAATTTCATATTGTCTCTTGCAAAAAATATTTGTCTTTTCACATATGTTATGCTCCAAAATAGATAATTGATTCGCCAAATTAATATTAATAGAATTCTCATCCTGAGTCATGTTGATAATGATGTTAACCTCTCTTCCTTGAATAATCTCCTTTAATGTAAATAACCTGTAAGTTGAAATGGAACATCCTTCATAAGAAAATCTTCCTTTTGTCATTTTAGAATTGTCCATTCGTTTTTTTGTCAATATTTTATGATAACTAATATCTTTTTGATAAATTAATTAAGCAACTTAATACTTTTTTTATTATTATTAAGTGTAAACTCTTTTATTTTTTTTTATTTTTTTATTTTTTTCCACTTAAAATATTGGTCTTTGAATACTAATACTTCTGATAATATATATATATATATATATATACATATAATAACTTGGATATTTTTTTATAACTTAGATTTTTTTTTTTCTTACCACTTTGGTTGTATATAATGAAAAGTAATTTTTTTTCCCGCTTAATATTAAAAGAGTTATAACACCTTATACTTTTTATCCTCACTTTATAATACTTTTAAACTTCCCTGCTGATTTTATATCCCTTGATGTGAAACTTGAGAAATAAGATATATTTTTAATTTGTCCCTTTGAACCTCTTATATCCTTTACTACGTCACTTATAACTCTTTCTTAAAATATATATATATATATATATATATATATATATCCTTTGATAATATTCTTAGAATAACTACGTCACTTATAACTCTTTCTTAGAATATATATATATATATATATATATATATATATATCCTTTGATAATATTCTTAAAATAGATATATGGTGTTTTTTTATAAATATTTTTAAATACTTTACCACTTTATAATTCCCCTTCACCTACCTTTGGCAACTTTTAAGCTCCTTTTTAAATAAAACACTTTATCACTTTATATGTAGTATTCCACCTTAAATACTAAATAAAGCAATTTATCACTTTGTGTAGTATTCTACCTTAAATACCTTGGAATATTACTTATTGAATAACTTAAACAACTGTCCTATACCATCTTTCTCTCAATTCTTCCGGATATTTATTATTGGGAACGTTGACTTATAATAAAACTTTAAATTTATTTTATTTTTACTAAATCGCAACCTTTGTTTAAATATGAATCAACAGTTATACTTTATAATTGAAACGGACGTACGGATTCTCAATAGTCGCAACCTGTACGAAGGTGCAATTATTGTTGGAATCAGTTTGCAATATGTATAGCACCGGGGATTGGTATGGATGGTACTACCAGTAACTTAATTTAATTTAATTTTTTTTAATAAGTAATTGTAGGAACGAAAATCTGTTGGAATTTCAATGCTACGATGTCTATATTTTTTTTGTCCTGTCAATTGTATGAACAGATAACGGTACGGACAAATTAAATTCTTAATTGATGACTGTACGGACAGATACAACAACACTAATTTTCTGTGCGGTTGTGCAAAAATATGATGGCTATACAGCTGCAATAATTTTTCGGTGGTTGATCCCCCTTTTCTTTTCTTTCAAATCTGCAGCGGAGTAATATATTTTTTTTTCCCGGAATTATGAATGATGAATGGCCAATGGTGGTCAACAACCAGACAATTTGAGAAACTCTTGAAAAGTAATTCAGTATGGCTAAATGCCTATATGGCCAATGGCTGAGATCAGAAACGAGGCACTGATCTTTTTCAAATTTTCTGGCATTGGAATAATGATTATTATTTTTATTTTTTTTTCAACGATTTTTTTTTACTTTTTTGAAAATTCCCAAAAGTCAGTTAATGGTCAAAGACCAGATCAGAGAAACTCTGAGATGGTGGGTTTGGCCAAAAGCCAATAGATTGTTGCCAAGGACAACGTAATTGACTAGAAGTTTAGTGACCAAAGGCCAGGATCAGGAAATGAAGCTCTGATACCAAATGAGACGAACAAAGTTTGCTCACACAAGAATTATCCAAAATACTTGGAATATAACAAAGTAATCCATGTAGGACTGTAAATAATATATGAATAGATAAGATAAGATGATTGTACAACTGAGAATTGTTGATTTGTGTACCTTGGGAGGTGTTCCCCATGTGTTTTCCCTCCTTAGCACATGTGGGAAAGTCATTTGGCACTTTGTCCTAGTTACTTTATGTCTATTTGTACTTTGACTTTGGTTAAAGTGCATAATGTCACTTT
>ML785181.1:30190-47038 GCA_009831015.1 Picea engelmannii
CAAACAAAGTGGCAGTTCTACAAAGTACACACACCTTCTAAAATCTTTCTCTTCTTGCCACGTCGTCACGTCGTGTTAATGTTTAGTAAACTTCATGATACATGTGAAGCATGTGGAGATTCATTTTATAAGAAAGAATTGTGCATTTTAAGTATATAAGAAAGGAGGAGATTTTAGTGAAGTAAATGTATAATATAAGTATAAAATATGGATATGATGCTTTTTATAAGAAAGCAATGTGAATTTTGATTATGATTATGGAGAGAATAAAAGAATTTATAGTAATATAAATTTATAATGTTTCATATAACATGTTCTATAAAGAAAGAGGAGGGGTGAACATGTATATTTATTTTACAATTAATTAACTATAATGTTAGAAGGAGATATTACTTTCTTGTAGCTTGCTCATTAACATACGAATTATGATATATATGTACACTAACAACTAATGTAAGACAATGAGGGGCGGCAGGAGGGGGAGGGGTTATCTACAGCCCCGATGAAATTCGAGAACTAGTCTACTCTTGGGGACTAGGGGAAGAAACCAATAACATAGCAAAAGCTCAAAGTCTCTGGGAAGGACTCAACCAAGCCCGGAAGCTAGACATCAATGAAATCATGGTGATAGGACACTCCCGGATCATAATCCAAGCCTTGGTCACCAATTCGTTGCCAAACCAAATGAAACTTCCGCAAATTTTCAAGAAAATTCAAAGGCTCTCTAACTCCTTCCAAAAAATTGAATTTTTTCATGTGCTCTCGCATTTAAATGACGAAGCAAACCAGGCAGCAAACATAGTTGTCCCCTTGAGCAAGGGTCAACTCTCCCTCAATGGAACCATGTCTATCGCCTCTCTTCCTTAGCAGCACGTGGCGGGTGGCCTGCTGGAAATCCGATGGCAGGTGGCACTTGGATCCTCCTCGTGCACTGACTCATGGCAGCCCCTCCCCGTCACACTAGCTCGTCGCTTCCCTCGTGCGCTGGTACTTCACCCCCAACTCCCGTCTTTCTGCTCCCTCCTACATGCTCCTGCCCTCATGACCCTCATGTTGCTTTGTACTGAGCCCATTCCCCTCCCACATGACGCTCGAGCGAGGTTCCTCCGTTTCATGGAACCGCACATTCGCAATGAAGATAAATCCAGGGAGGCAGTTGCTTGCAGCTCATCTCTTTGCGGTGATTGTTTGTCTTGCTCATCTGGATTTGCTTGCTCCTTCGCCCTTCTCTCTCCCTCAGCTTACCCCCCAACCCATCCAATGGCCTCCAGCTCCAACTCTGCTACTCCTCCTAGTCCCTCCCCCTCTCTGGAACAAGAAATTCGCACTCTAAAGCGAACTCTCATTGCGCATAGGGGCTTTCTCCTCCGGTTGGATGGGGAAGGTGGCCGATGTTTCGAGATGCTCGAGGAAGACTTAATTCATCTCAGAGAAGAAGCGGTAGAAGTCTTCACGTTCACGATGCAGCGGTTCAATGGAAAAATTGTTGAATTGGAAGCAAGACTAGAAAAGCTGGAGCTCCAAGCCACCAGGACGGCCCTCCAGACTAATGTAGGGATGAAGGCTCCGCTGAACGAAGGACCCTCAAATCCGAATTCGCAAGCTTAATTATGCTCCTCTCCACTGATGGTAATGGCCCTTTTTTGGTTCTCTATCAAGCTCAATGTAAACAGGATTTTAGCTTTTTTTTTATTATCAGACTAACACAATGTAAGCAGGTTTTTAACCTATTAGTAGCCAAGTTTTGGTTTCTAGGATAGAATGGGAATTTATGGGCTTTATATCATGGCAGATATATATATATATATATATATATATATATATATATATATATATAATCTTGGAATCCATGCACAAGATGTATGCCTGAATTTTGTAGATGTTATTACAGTAGTCATACCACTACTTCTTTAAAATCTCCACTTTCTTGTAAAAAAAAACAACTAATATAAAATAATACACGAGAAAAAAAAAAGATTTTATAAAGTATAAAGTATTTTTAACCATAGCCATAGCCACAACATTATGGGAAAGACATAGTGAGAAAAAGGAAAGAACATAACTTGTCACTTGAACTCTTACTATAAAATGGCCACAATGTTAACCACAATATCATGAAAAAGGACATAATAGAAAAAGGAGGGAAGGCCAACATACCTTGCCACTTGAGTATAGTAAAAAGATAAATTCATTATCATAGTTTGGCTTACAATTTCTAAGGATAAAAGACCATTTAAAACCTAACAATGATAATGAGTAATTCACCATTAACCTAAATAAATATCAAATTATTTGGGACCATGATTGGTTTATGTGGTCATTTAACTTTATGAAATTATGTCTTAAGAATGGAAGCATAATGGATGTTTTGGTATAATATTAATATTATACATATTAATTTTGAATCTATTAATTATTGATAAAAAGGAAACCATAGTGTAAGTTTTCAGTACATAAAATATTAAAGGTGGAGATTGATCTATGCCAATTTATTTATTTTACTATGATATTGTTTTCTTATTATTTAATGTTTTTCATTTTCACATCTTTTGGATCTCAAATTTTCTTCTATGTCAATTTACTACTTTTATTTTACACATCTCATCTATATTGGAATGTATAATGCTCCTCTTCTCTCCATACAACAACACAATTTTAAGCTTAATTAATGCATGGTGTATTGTGTTACGTGCTTAAATACAATATTTGTGTACATGAATAATTTGTATAAATAGGATTTCCATCTCTCTTTTTTTTTTTTTGTATAAATAGGAGTCTTGCCTTCTCTTCTAATCATTCAATCTATTATCAATCAAACATATGACTAGTTTGAGTATACATTTTCATGGATATTTCTTCCTCGATATTTTAGAAATTGTAAGGGCATTCTAGCCATTGGTGTGTAGGTGTCCCTACCCGTCCCCTACCCTCTATTCTTTACTTCATTATTGATAATTGTCTTATTATCAATATTTGGTATAGTGTAATGTCAATTTTGGCTACACGAACATTGCAAATTAGCTACTCACTTTTAAGAAGTACATCATGATTCATATTAAAAATGAAATGAAACATTAAAACAAATTATTTAGGAGGACACTCCTTCGAAGGTGCATCCAATTATGTTGTCACATTAAGTGGTTTAGTAATAGTTGATATTATCATTACTCATGTCATTGTGAGTTGGATTTGTCATGGGAGATGAAGAGGAATGAGGAGGGGAAAGATAGTCTAAAGTACCTACCAACAATTCTACTTTTGTGGAGTATAAAGTCATGATTAGATATTTAGAATATATACATAAATTGTTCAAGTTGAGCAACAAGAAACTCCTAGTTATTTCTTATAGTATGAGAAATAGCCACCAAAAGCTCATGGTTAGAGATACTAAGGCTTGACTTACTTGTTGGAACAAAAAAGAAGATAATCAAACTAAGTGTACCAATAATATTATCCTAAGCCATGATTAGATATTTAGAATATAAACATAAATTGTTGAAGGTGGGGAGGATAAGCTCTCAAATATTGCTTATAGTATGAGCAGTGGTATGTTGGCATGTTTACAGGAAGAGTGTGCTTGTCATTGATGGCAAGAACAACAACGACGATGGAAAACAGGAAAGCAGCGATGATAGCACCGGAAGAAGTCCTCTTTTATGAAGACATAGCTCAGGAGGAAAAGCAAAGATGAGACCTTTCAATCGGTTTCGCAGGAGAAGGTTCGGAGGCCGAAACCTTTGAATACTTAGAAAATATTCTAAGTTGGAAGAAATTGTAAGCTCAAGAGGAGGAGCAACAGTCGTCGTCGGATCAAGCACTGTGAAGAATCTAGACCGTTGGATCAAAGTCCAGATAGGAGGAATGAGCGCGCAAAGAAGGATAATAGATCTCATGCGTTAGATCTGAGCGCGAGGAAAAACCGTCGTTGGATCCATAGGTAAGTGCATGAGCTTTAATTCTTTTAGAGTGCACACGAGAAGCGAAAACTTGCAAAGTCTAAAATCGCGAGGCAATCCTAGTCGTTGGTGCTTTGAAGGACACATGGCAGCAGATAAGCAGATTCGCAGAATCACAAATTAGAAGAACTGTGTCGACCAGTCCGCGGACATCGCGAAGCATGAAGTCGCGAAGTAATTCTGGACTGTCAAATCACAGAGGATTGTGGACCGTTGATCTGGTTCGAAGTTCGGAAGAACTGCAAGTAGCAAGTGCAAAATTCGCGAAACGCGAAGAGGAGATCTCAACCATTGGATCACAGAGAGATATAGACTGTTGATCTGGAAAGCATAGAGTCGAGGTTCGGTTTTTGGAAGAAAGGGGTGAGTTGATTTCCAAAGTCCCAAAGCGCGAAATCACGAAGCGCTCGAAAGTTGGGCCCCAAGTCATAGCCGGAGGTCACATCGTCGGAGGTTAAAGGGAGTAGAGCTAGTGCTCGCTAGGCTCTTAGTTCAGACTTTGAATAATGGAGGAGAGTTAACTCGCGAGATTGCGAAACACGAAGTTGTGAAGCACCTTTTTTATTAGCATGTGGTCACAGCTGGTGGTCACGTGGGGGAAACTTGCACCTGGTGCTAGTTTGTGCAGGTGAAGTTCACAAGGAGCTTCTTCACAAGGACCTCCTGTAACTATCAGAGAAGACCTCATGTAACTGTCAGAGAAGATCAATTGTAACTATAACAGAGAGAATAAGCTCAATTGTAACAGAGAAGATGAAGGATTGCATTGTCATAGAAGCCAAAGAATATCAGGATAACGACCATTGATGTCAAATAGACTCAGGATAACCACCAATAAGATGAAGAGTTGTGAGTATTATCTGGCAGAGGACTTGGCGTGATAAAGATATGCATAACAAAGAAGAGAGTGTGCTTTTTGATAGTTATCTATGTGGGTAGAAGGAGGTCGGGCGTAGGATCTGAAGAGAACATAAGAGGCGTAGCGCATAGAATGCAGATGGAGCACAGAGCATAAAATGCAGAAGAAAAGTTGAACAGAGAGGAGTGGTGCGCAGGAGGAGAAAGAGAAGAGCATAGACGAAGAAGAGTGCAGTGGAGTCGCAGAGCATGGAAGCAGAAATATGCAGAAGTGGAATAGAGCATAGAAGTTGAAGAAGGCAGAGGAGACATCGAGTTGTAACAAATCAGATCAGAGACAGATCAAGTAAGTAAGTTTTGTAAGATTCAATAAGGGTGGTAGGGTGGTGATAGGGAGGATTGTAGTCCTCTAAATTCTAGTTGGTGCTAGAAGATATCCTGCGAGTTGGTGCTTCCATCTAGTTGGTGCTAGAAGATATCTTGCGAGTTGATGCTAGAGAAATTTGAGAGTTAGTGCTCTCTGCAAGTTGTAGCTTTTTATCAGAGGTTGTAGCCTCATATTTGAGTTGGTGCTCAAATAGTGTGGTGTACATGAAAGTTGGAGATTGATTGACATCCTAAGAAGAAGAGGTTTTCTCCCTTTATGGTTTTCCTCATGAAAATCAGTGTCTCTGTGTATTCTGTGTGATTGATCAAATATTGTATATCTATGCATGTTAAGTTATCAGCAACACATTAAATAATAATCTAGAAAGATTCAGAAAAGAACAGGAAAAGTTTCAAGCTTATATATATAACCGATTCACCTCCCCCCCTCATTTATTTTTCAACAATTGGTATCAGATTCGGTGCCTTTGATCAAAGGTAGATCCATAAGCTTGAACATGACTAGAAATGAAGGAAGTTCAACTAATAGAGCCCCTCTGTTTGATGGAACAAACTTTGCCTTCTGGAAAATAAGGATGAGAACATATTTAATGTCTTTGGGTGATGATGTTTGTGATGTCATTGAAACTGGATATGTGAAGCCTGTAGTCTTGGCCTCAAAAGATGATAAGTTGGAGTTTAGCTTTAATGAAAAAGCAATGAATGCCATCCTCAGTGGACTTGTAGAAGCCGATTTTTTCAAAGTCATGCACTATGATTCATCAAAAGTTGTGTGGGACAAGCTGATAAGTAGTTATGAAGGTAATGAAAAAGTGAAAGACGCAAAACTTCAGACTCACAGACTGAAATTTGAGCAGTTAAAGATGGATGAAGACGAAGCTATCAGTAAGTACTTCTTACGTATAGAAGAACTTGTCAACACTATGAAAAGTCTAGGTGAAACGATAGATGAATCTTTTCTAGTCTAGAAAATATTAAGATCTCTTCCTGATAGATTTAACTCAAAGGTCTCTGCTATAGAGGAAATAAATGATCTCAAAACGTTGACACTAGATCAACTTCTTGGAACCCTAACTGCTTATGAAATGAGAATCACCAAAGGTAAATCCACTACAAGAGAGGCATCCTTTAAAGTAGAGAAAAACATAGACTCCAATATAGATGAGATTGAAGCAAATTTTGTGAGAAGACTGATGAAACGATCAGGCAAATACAAAGGTAATATTCCCTTCAAATGTTTCAACTGTGGTAAGATATGTCATTTTTCACCTAAGTGTCCTCGCAAAAGAAAGGATTAGACATATGATGATGAAGAGAAGCACAAACAAAAAAAGGTCTATAAAGAGATTAATTTTAAGAAGAAAAGCCTTTGTGTAAACAATGATGATGATCCTTCAGATGATGAAAACAATGACTCTTCTATTGAAAGTAAAATGAATGATCTCATGCTAATAGATTTAGAATACCTAAACACTGAAGATACAAGAAGTAAGTTTTTTTATTGTGAAGCAGTAGTAGATCTTGAAGGAGAACTTGTCAGTGTCATGGAAGAGATTGATAAACTCAGAGAAAAGAAAAGAAAACAAAAACAATTATTGCTCAGGTATGAGAAAACATGCAATGAACCATCTGAAGAAATTGTTCTGTTGAAGGTTAAGTTAGAAGAAGCTAAGAATATTGAAGACATCCTCAAACAACAATTGAAGGAAGCCAAAACCAAAGGTGAAAAATTGGAAGTTGAAGTAGTGTTTGTTAGAAAAGATCTAGAGACATTTCAGGCCTTATATCATCAACATCTGACAAGTATTAAAGACTCTGAAGGATTAGTGACCATTCTGAATCAGCAAACGAATCCAAATTTGAAAACTGGTTTGGGTTATGAAGAGGGATCAAGTAGTGGTCAACCAAGCAACAAAGAATCCATCAAGTTGTCAAATCTACAACCATTGACAACAACAAACCTGCATAAACAAAGGAAGATAATTAGTCGCCAAGGAGGAGAGAAGAAAAAGGTACCAGAACTGAATCCGTAGAACAAATAAATAATACACCCTCTGCTCAAGGAAATCATCAACATGGAAGAAATTGGCCTTCTCAAAGAAGACAATTGTTTTCCAGGTACAATTTTTTTTTCTATGGATATTGTTTTTATTGTTCTAACTTTGGCCACAAAGTTGTAAATTGTTCTTTAAGATTTAGACATGAGAAATCAAGACACACAATGAATAAATATCTGCCACAACAAAGAATGAGACAACCAAGTAACAAACAACCACAGACTGCAAATCATGTGATGGTTGGGAAAAAGACGCAGATTAAACATAACAATCGTTATGATCCTTTATTCAATGAACAAGAATGTTACATCTGCCATAATTATGGACATAAAGCTGCAGACTGTCACCTAACGAACTATAAGCCAAAATATCACAGAGTTGAAAACGTCAAGGTTTGGAAGAAGAAATAAGATAACAAGTGTGGATTAGTGTTGTCAGCTCAAAGACAAAAGAACCCCTGGTATATTGACAACAGATGCTCCAGTCATATGACAGGTGACAAAAGTAAGTTCCTATCACTCAAAGAAAGTAAATAAGGAAACGTGACTTTTGGAAATGATGCTCCAGGAAAGATCAGAGGTAAAGGTCTAGTAAGCTTAAGTAATGGAAGAGTCAAAGCTCAAGATGTATTATTTGTTGATGGATTAAAGCATAATCTTCTTAGTGTCAATCAGGTGTGTGACAAAGGATGTGAAGTCACTTTCACTGCCAGAGATTGTAAAATAAAAACAGTGAACACAAGAGAGCTGATTGCAAAAGGGGTTAGAACTGAAAACAATGTCTATGTTCTGAAGGAAGATAAGGAGGAATGTCATTGAAGCAAATTTGATGAAATTTGGTTATGGCACAGAAGGCTTGGACACCTGAATTTTGATCATATTGTCAAGTTGAATAATGAAGGTGTTGTGAAATATCTTCCAAGAATATCTAAGCCTCATAACTCTCTATGTGAATCCTGTCAAATGGGGAAGTTGACTCGTGCTCAATTCAAATCGAAGAGTTTCACATCTTTAGAGAAACCACTTCAAA
Source organism: Picea engelmannii (assembly GCA_009831015.1). Classification (NCBI taxonomy): domain Eukaryota; kingdom Viridiplantae; phylum Streptophyta; class Pinopsida; order Pinales; family Pinaceae; genus Picea; species Picea engelmannii. The sequence goes on from ML785181.1 coordinate 38,478, forward strand.
TAATTCATATGGATCTGTGTGGACCATCATGAAAGGAAGGAACTAGAGGAGAACATTACTTTATGTTGGTCATTGATGACTTCTCCAGACGTATGTGGGTTGCCTTTCTTAGAGAAAAATCTTATGCATTTGAGAATTTCAAAACTTTTAAGGCGTTATCTAAGAATCAGACAGGAAGGAAGTTAAAGGAAATTCACTCAAACAGGGGAGGAGAACTTATGTCAAGAGATTTCAAGGAATTATGTGACAGACATGGAATTAAAAGAGAATACATTATTCCATGTGTTCCTCAACAAAATTGAGTTGTAGAATGCCAAAATAGATCAATTCGGCAGATGGGTAGGGATATGATGAGTGAAAGGGACATTTCAAAAACTTTCTGGGTGGAGGTTGTTCACACGACTGTTCATATTATAAACAAAGCACATCTAAGGCCGAACAGTGATAAAACTCCATATGAATTGTGGTTTGGTCAACCTGCATCAATCAAGCACTTCAAAGTATTTGGAAGTAAATGCTACATCAAAAATAATGATGATCATCTGGGAAAATTTGATGGTAGATATGATGAAGGTATCTTCTTAGGATATGAAACGAACAGTAAAGGATACAGATGCTTTAACAAAAGAATGCATAAATTAGTAGACTATATTGATGTTCGAATTGATGAATAAGCTCCTCTAAAAGATTAACAGAGAATAAGCACCAAGTTAGATGAAGAAGATGATGAGAATAGTGAAAATGAAGAACAAAAAATCTCAAAGTCACAAGAAGATGATGAATCAGGTGGAGAAGAGACACCCGGACAAGAAGAGTCAAGACAACAATCAACAACAAACCCTTCCTCCAGAATTACTCAAAAGAATCATCCTGCAAGTCAGATAATTGTTGAGAAAGACAAAGGTGTACAAACCAAGAGAAGGATAATCAAAGACACCAAGCAATCACATATAGCCTTCATATCCATGGTGGAACCCAAGAACTTTAATGAAGCCAGTAAATATGTAAATTGGTTAAAATCAATGAATGAGGAATTGGATCAGATTGAAAAGAATGATACTTGGGAACTCATTCCTAGGCCAACAAATCAAAATGTAATAGGATCCAAATGGGTCTACAAAAATAAGATGAATGAGAAAGGAAGTATTGTAAGAAATAATGCTAGATTGGTCTGCAAAGGGCATGCTCAAATAGAAGGACCAGATTTTGATGAAACATTTGCGCCCGTAGCAAGATTAGAAGCTATTAGAATGTTTCTTGCCTATACTTTTCATAAGAAGTTTGAAGTCTATCAAATGGATGTCAAGTCATCTTTTCTAAATGGAGATCTAAAAGAAGAAATCTATATGGAACAACTAGAAGGTTTCCAACTGTCAAATAACCCTGACTTTGTCTGCAAGCTGAAGAAAGCCTTATATGGGTTGAAACAAGCTCCTCGTGCCTGATATTATAGACTTGATAAGTATCTTCAAGACAAAGGTTTCAAGAGAGGAACAGTTGACTGCAATCTATATATCAAAACAGAGGATAATGATTTTCTCATTGTGTTGGTCTATGTAGATGGCATCATCTTCAGAACTAATAATGCTTCATTGGTACAATGGTTTGCTTTTGCCATGCAGTCTGAATTTGAAATGTCTATGATAGGGGAACTGCCATTTTTTCTTGGTCTGCAAATTACTTAGAGTTCTGAAGGAATATTTCTTTCTCAGGAGAAATATCTAAGAGAAATGTTGAAAAGGTTTCAAATGGAATATTCTTCACCTGTGAGCACACCTATGGTCATTGGATGCAAGTTAAGCAAGGATGATGACTCAAGTGATGTTGATCAAAGTTCATATAGGTCTATGATAGGAAACCTGTTGTACATCAAAACATATCGTCCAGAGATAATGCATGTTGTTGGAATGGTAGGAAGGTATCAATCTGCACTTAAACAAGTCATTTGATAACTGTCAAAAGAATATCAGATACTTGAAAGGAACAATGAACTATGGCCTATGGTATCCTAGGAATCAAAATTTTCAATTATCAGTCTATTCAAATGTTGATTGGACTAACTGCATGGATGAAAGGAAAAGCACGAGTGGAGGTGCATTCTTCTTAGGAGATTCTCTTGTAGCATGGTTGAACAAGAAGTAATGTTCCATTTCCTTATCGACTACAAAAGTTGAATACATTGTAGCTGACACTTGTTCTACCCAAGTATTGTGGATGATTCAGACACTTGCATACATAGAGGTAAAGTATACTGCACCGATCCCAATTCATTGTGATAATACTAGTGCAATTAGTGTGTCAAAGAATCCTATATTTCACTCGAAGCCCAAGCATATACCCATCAAGTATCACTTCTCGAGGGAACAGGTAACCAACATTGTTGTTTCTTTTCATTATATTCCATCCAAAGATCATATTGTTGATATCTTCACTAAACTACTTGCAAAATCTCAGTTTGAGTATCTACGCCAAAAGTTGGGCATGACCATGTTATCAAGTTAAAATGGTTTATCTAATCAGGGGAGAGTGCTTATTGTATCTCTAGTCAGGGGGAGAACAGAGTCACTCTCAGTTCTTTTTGATATTGATGTCAAAGGGGGAGAAAAATGTGTGGTTTGGATGCTACAGTTAGAGGTCTAAGCATAATAGTGCATCCTTTCAGGGTTGCCATCAATGCCAAAGGGGGATATTGTTGGCATGTTTAGAGGAAGAGTGTGCTTGTCATTGAGGGAAAGAACAAAAATGACGATGGAAAACAGGAAAGCAACGATGATAGCATGAAGAAAAATATTAAGAGGAAAAGTGAAGACAAGACCTTTCAATCGGTTTCACAGGAGAAGGTTCGGAGGCTGAAACCTTTGAATACTTAGAAAATATTCTAAGTCGGAAGAAATCGTAAGATCAGGAGGAGTAGTGACAATGGTCGTCGGATTGAGCACTGTGAAGAATCTGGACCATTGGATCGGAGTCCAGACAGGAGGAACAAGCGTGCAGAGGAGGATAACAGATCTCAGGCGTTAGATCTGAGCGCGTGGACCAACTGTCGTTGGATCCAGAGGTAAGTGCACGGGCTTTAATTCTTTTAGAGTGCACAAGAGAAGCGAAAACTCGGGAAGTCCAAAATTGCAAGGCAATCCTATCCATTGGTGCTGGGAAGGACAGGTGGTAGCAGATAACCAGATTCGCAGAATTGTGAATTAGAAGAACTGCGTTGAGTAGTTCGCAAACATCGTGAAGCATGAAGTCGCGAAGTAATTCTGGATCGTCCGATCACAGAGGGTTTTGGACTATTGATCTAGTTAAAAGTTCGGAAGAACTGCAAGTAGCAAGTGCAAACTTTGCGAAACACGAAGTCCTGAAATGCGAAGAGGAGATCTTGATCGTTGGATCACGAAGAGATCTGGCAAGCGTAGAGTCGGGGTTCGGGTTTTGGAAGAAAGGGGCAAGTTGATTTCCAAAGTCCCGAAACGTGAAATTGTGAAGCGCTCGGAAGTTGGGCCCCAAGTCATAGACGAAGGTCACATCGTCGAAGGTTAAAGGGAACAGACCTAGCGCTTGCTAGGCTCTTAGTTCGGAGTTTGGGATTTCAGAATTCAAAGAATGGAGGAGAGCTAACTCGCGAGATCGTGAAACATGAAGTCGCGAAGCGCCTTTTTTATTAGCATGTGGTCACAACTGGTGGTCACGTGGGGGAAATTTACACTTGTTGCTAGTTCACGCGGGTGAAGTTCACAAGGAGATTCTTTGCGAGGACCTCCTGTAACTGTCAGAGAAGACCTCCTGTAACTGCCAAAGAAGATCAACTGTAACTGTAACAGAGTGAATAAGCTCAACTGTAATAGAGAAGACGAAGGGTTGCATTATCAGAGAATCCAAAGAATCTCAAGATAACAACCACTGATGACGAAAAGACTCAGGATAACCACTAGAGAAGATGAAGAGTTGCGAGCATTATCTGGCAGAGGACTTGGCATGATAAAGATACGCAAAACAAAGAAGAGAGTGTGCTTTTTGATAGTTATTTATGTGGATAGAAGGAGGTCGGGCATAGTATCTGAAGAGAACAGAAGAGGCACAACGCATATAATGCAGATGGAGCACAGAGCATAAAACCAGATGAAAAGTTGAATAGAGAGGAGTTGTGTGTAGGAGGAGAAAGAGTGGAGCATAGACAAAGAAGAGTGCAGTGGATTTGCAGAGCATGGAAGCAGAAATGTGCAAAAATGGAACAGAGCATAGAAGTTGAAGAAGGCAGAGGAGACATCGAGCTGTAACAGATCAGATAAAGTAAGTAAGTTTTGTAAGATTCAATAAGGGTGGTAGGGTGGTGCTAGGGGGGATTGCAGTCCTCCAAATTCTATTTGGTGCTAGAAGATATTCTGGGAGTTGGTGCTTCCATCTATTTGGTGCTAGATGATATCCTAGGAGTTGGTGCTTTCATCTAGTTGGTGCTAGAGAAACCTGGGAGTTGGTGCTTCCATCTAGTTGGTGCTAGAGAAATCTGAGAGTTGGTGCTCTCTGCAAGTTGTAGCTTTCTATTAGAGGTTGTAGCCTCATATTTTAGTTGGTTCTCAAAGACTGTGGTGTACATGGAATTTGGAGCTTGACTGACATCCTAAGAAGAAGAGGTTTTCTCCCTTTATGGGTTTCTGTAACGACCCTAGTTAAATAAATATTTAAAGAGGGTAAAGTAAAATTAATTAAAGAAAATAATTGTGATTAATTAAGTAATACTCTGACTGCAGATCACATTTATTGACCTGAGAAGTAAATTTAAAAGATCAATGAAAAATGTTAAAAAAATGGTTGCGTATGCAGAGAGGGAGCCTATGAATCCCGAGAAGATAAAACATTTAAGGGGGAGAAGGGACAGGCATGGAGGGTGGTTGGAGGAGTAACTGCATGAGTCGGCGAAGGAGGAATAAGGGAAAGGGGAAGGTGGACGGGAGGATCATTCGAGAGAGGAGAGGTTTTCTAAGGACTTTTGGACTTGCTGTGAGCACAGAGTTGGGCACTGTGGCTTTTGATCAGGGGAGGCACTGAGTTGCTGGAGGTTTTGGGCACTGAGTAGATATCCTGGAGCTAGGTAGTTTTCCTAGTTGGCAGGGAAGACAGTAGTTTTGGGCAGTTATTTTCCTGTTTGTGGCAGGATTGATCTGAGGAGCAGGTAGTAGGAAGGTAGCATCAAGGCACAAAGACAATAGAAATTAGCATCAGAACCAGGTACTTTGTTAAGTTATGTATTTATTTCTTTCTGTCATTAATTCAGTATTTATTGATAAATCTAAGTTACTGAAGTTGCTATTATGAGAATCACTATTATGCTAAGAAGTTACTGTTTCAGTTTACGAAATAAAATGTTTATGAATCTTAATGATGTTTAGAAGTATTAGGTTGTTACATATGGTATCAGAGCGTCTTAGTTCGAAATCTAGGCCTAAGGGCCAAAACCCCGAGTGTTAACTCCAGCCACGCTTAAACTACAAACAAAACACGTTCAGTTTGAACCAATATGACTGACACAGTACCCGAAAATATACTCAGGTAGTATCCCTTCATTATCCAAGCAAATGATCTCATAGATGTATCACAAGCAACTGCTTTAGGCAATATCCTGTAACTGGATTATGTATGGTTACTACAGTTTTAGTTTGAATATTCAATGGAATGCCCTTTAAATTAAGTGGCGGTAAACCAGATAGTTTGAAGGATCACTTCCCACGAAATGGCTACCATTAAAGCAACCCAATAAAGCTATTAAGCATGAAATGAGAACTGATAACTTAATTTTATTTGAGCAATGCTTGTCAATGAAGTTTCGGGTAGAATAGACACCTGAAATCGATAAAAATGTTGAGGGAAACTTCTGTCTAAGGCTTGAAGTTGGTAAGAATTAATAACTACACGAAATATACCAAATAAAATGAAAAAGGACATTTGCAGGACCTTGAAAAGGCCTACTTCATTCCGAACTTACCTAAATGAGGAACTGCCAATGCCCAGCAGGAAAAACGAAATTTAGAAGACTTGCATCGCGCGGGAACAGTATGAACTAGTTGCCTGTACTAGCCTCAGTGAAATTTTAAAATAATGAAGAATCTCAAGAACTATAGACCCATACAAATTTTAATCTTGTCAAGAAAGCAATTTTAACACTACGTAATGTTTTATGCAACAAATCAATTATCCCGAAGGAGAGCTGTCTGTTACGCGTGAGAACGGATCTGAGCCGTCAGATCTTGGGTGGAATCCCGTCAACCGTTAGATCTCGAAAAGTTGCACGGGGTTTAAGTCTTAGCGCGCAGAGGAGGAGCCCCGAAAGAGTCATCAGGATATCAGAGTCATCGGGGTTTTGTAAAGCCAAAGAATTGAGACCTTGAGGTTCTCGAAATCCCGAGAACGGATCCTAGCCGTTGATCTCGGCAGGACACGCATCATCGTTCTGGGGAGGAATCAGGATTTTACCCATCGGAGATTTCAGGAGTGTGGAACTCGTGCGTGTTGAAATCACGATCCGCGATTTCCCGATAGAATCAGAGCCGTCCAAACAACGGGGACACGTGTCAGGAGATCCCACAGAGTCAGAGATCGGGGAATTGAAAGTACCGTGCACATGACAACGGGAATCACGATATCCCGAAACGTGATTTCCCGATGGGTACAAGGACAGATCGGGGACCACCAGGGTTAGAGTGGTGGACAGGTGTCGCGCCACACCGAAATCGCAGATCGGGCTTCGGGAAAACACAAGTCCCGGAACTCATAAGTTTCGGATTCGCGAACTCCGATACACTAAGGAAGGACAGGTGTCAAAGGTCAACTCTCGTGGGGGTCAACTCCAAGTACCATCGGGGATCGAGAGTCGGGGATCTGTGAAGAATGAGGATAACGACAGCGCAAGTACCGATTTCCCGATAAAGGCAAGGAACACCGACGAGATCTGAGTCGTTAATTCCGAGGACGTGTGGAAATCATCTAGCGCCATCGGTGAAAGCTCCACAAGAGGGCTTCATCGGGCATCGGGATATCGGGAGTCCCGGAAACATAGCAACAGGAATTGTGAAATCGCGAAACGCGATTTCCTGATAAGCCAAGGGACAATGGGGCCCACGGAAGAGTCAACGGTGGACAGGTGGCATCGGGTATCGGGATATCGCGAGTTTCGTGGACAAGGTGTCCATGCACTACGAAATCGTGAACCCCGAAAGCCGACGCAATTAACTTAACTCTTAATCCTCGATTAAAGAATTAATTAATGATGGTTTAATTAAGACCTAAACTTATCGCGAAATCGGAGATCGGGGTTTCGGGATTCAATATGCGCTGAATCTTTGTTATAGGAAACCTCGAATCTCGATAGGAATTAGGACTACGGTCACATAGGTGTAGGTCACATGGACCTCGGTGTAGCCGAAAGGGCTAACACGCAAGGAAGAGGTGCATCGGGTATCGGGATATCAGGAATTCCGTAGGCACGGGATTCATGCAAATCGATAGTGCGATATCCGAAATCCCGATAAGGAATAAGGCTGCGGTCACAAGGCAAGGTCGTGTGGATCACGAGCATAGCTTAGGGGCTAAAGCGCTAGGAACAAATCGGAGATCGAGAATCTGTGGAGGCAGAAGCTCTAGGCATCGGGCATAAGGAAACCCCGAAACCCAAAATTTAAGTGGGGAATTTTACAGTTAGGAGCCAAGGGCCATGAGCAATACAGAAGACAAGGTATATGCATCTAACTACATGTATATGCATAGACGAATAAAATTATAAATATAAATGAATTAAATTAAAAGAAGAATACCAAAATTCGTACCAAACGGGAATTACAAGCAAATTATTTTGTTCAAAAGAGGAAATTACCATTCATTACCACCACGTAAGGAAGGCTTATGCAAATTCTTGACTCAATTAACTCAGCGTTCTTCATGAAGGTACTGAAACTGTGCACAACATGCAGACTGAATCATACCTCTTACTATAGCTGAGGGCAAGCTCCGCAAAATGTACAGACAAGGGATTGGTTCCCAACATTTCAAGGAGATTGGACTCCAGGTCCTGGATCTTATCAGGGGCCATACCAATATACTCTGTTTCTGCAAAACGAACTGGTAAAGTGCTCAGAACAACAGTGTGGATGTGAGCCATGGCAAGGGAGATTCTGGAGACCTCTGAGCAGAGCAGAGGCAGACCTGTGGTGGACAAAAACTGATGTGAGGAAAGTCCCAGCGGATGAGAAAGTGGGACAGAGGAAGAACGCGTAGAGAGTTGAAAGGTTGACAGGTGTAGAAATTGGGGGTTAGATACGAGGGAGCTTATGAAAGCCAGACGAGCATGTGGAACCCATGCGTACTCGAACCATTGGGTATACGTTCAATTATTATATAAATAGTATAGAGTGTAAAAAAAAATATAACTTTAAATAAATTAAATAATTTAGTATAAATGATTTATATATAAATAAGGTCGAATTAGTTTAAATTTAAAGTAAAGATAATTTGAGTTAAATTAGTGTAATAATAATTTTAAAATTAATTATTTTATTTAGTGTAAGGTTAATCTA
>ML785181.1:59848-141780 GCA_009831015.1 Picea engelmannii
TATCTCTTGCCGCTTCCATGGGATGGAATCTACACCAGATGGATGTAAAGACAACCTTTCTCAACGAAGCTATCGAAGAAGAAGTATATATTGAACAACCTCAAGGATTCGAGGTACACTCCAGAGACACTCATGTTTGCAGACTGAAGAAAGCTCTATATGGACTCAAGCAAGCTCCAAGGGCTTGGTATGCCAATATGGACAGTTATCTAACCAGACTTGGTTTTTCCAAGAGTCATGCAGATCCAAACCTTTACTACAAAGTCATGGACAATGCACCTGTAATTCTACTGTTATATATTGATGATCTATTCATAACAGGTGAAGAATCTCTAATCATTCAGTGCAAGAAGGATTTAGCCTCTGAATTTGATATGAAAGATCTAGGTCTCATGCACTATTACTTGGGACTAGAAGTATGGCAGAAGTGTGGTGAAGTATTCCTTGGACAAGGAAAATATGCAATAAAGATCCTTTAGAAGTTTGGAATTATGGACTATAAGTCCATGGACACTCCTATGAATGCAGATATAAGAAAAGTGAAAGTCCCAGATTCCGATCCAGTAGATCCATCTTTATACCGACAACTAATTGGATCATTGATGTATTTGGTAAATACTCGACCAGATATTTTCTTTGCTGTAAATACATTAAGTCAGTTCCAGGTGGAACCGAGACAAGAGCATTGGATATCTGCAAAGAATGTCTTAAGATATATTCGTGGGACAATAAACTATGGCTTAAAATATACCACATCCAGTGATATCCAACTTCATGGATTCACAGACTATGATTGGGCAGGAAGTGCAGAAGACATAAAGAGTACTTCAGGTATGTGTTTCAGCTTGGGCTCCGCTATGATATCTTGGAGCAGCAGGAAGCAGAAGTATATTTCCCTTAGTACAACAGAAGCAGAGTATATGGCAGCTTGTGAAGCATGCACAGAAGCAGTATGGATAAGGAAGTTAATATCCGATTTATTTGATCAGACTCCAGAATCGACCACAATATATTGTGATAATCAAAGTTGTATAAGATTATCCGAGCATCCAGTGTTTCATGAAAGGTCGAAGCACATTGAGATAAAATACTACTTTATCCGAGATAAAGTCCAGGAAGGAGAGGTAAAGCTCGAGTATATCCCCACTGATGAGCAGACAACAGATATCCTGACAAAGCTTCTTTCCATAATCAAGTTTGCATATTTCCTAGAGAAGATGGGGATTGTGGAAATAACTCCCTTAGCTGAAAGGGAAGACTCTCCAGGATAGAGAAGGTACGCAATTTTTTTTATTTCCGTGATTAAAATAACTCTCCAGTTAGGAGGGAGAATTGAAAATGTTATTTATTTTTGTAAGACTCCAGATTGGACAGATGCTTTCCTGTTCGGAAAGTGGATTGAGGTTTCTGACGGACAGTGGCTTCCCATTGTAGTTAACATGGGAGGCAGACTGATTGTTGATGTATCATAGACAATGACTTCCCATTATGGGGAGTGGTCTAGGACATTCATTCTTCTTGGAAGTCACTCTGAGTAGTGGTCAAGTAGAATGGTCCGCCTCACCGGGCAGTCATTCTTTCGAAGTTCACAGTTGTGAGCAGTTTCGAAGAATCGTTTGTTTTGGAGGTTGATGCAGGACAAACATTCCTTGAGGGCAGACTCATTCTTTCTAGGATACACTTTGTTTAGTGTCGGAGGAATGGACCAGGGTGGGGAATAGTCCGGACAGTTACTCCTCGAGGGCAGACTCATTCGCTCCAGGTTACACCTTGTTTGGTGTCAGAGGAATGGCCCAGGGTGGGGAGTAGTCCAGGCTCAACAATCAGGGACAATTATTCCTCGAGGGCAGACTCATTCTCTCAAGGTTACACTTTGTTTAGTGTCGGAAGAATGGCCCAGGGTGGGGAATAGTCCAGGACAGTCATTCCTTAGGGCAGACTCATTCCCTCCAGGTTACACTTCGTTTAGTGTCGGAGGAATGGACCAGGGTAAGGAATGGTCCAAGCATTTCTCAAGGGCAGATTCATTCTCTCCAGGTTACACTTTTTTTAGTGTCGGAAGAATGGCCCAGGGTGGGAAATGGTCTAGGTTCAGAAATCAGAAACAATCCTTCTTCCTTGGTTGAGAAGAATGGGGCAGATAGCCCAGTGTTGATATTGTATATTGAGGGAAGACATTCTTTCAGACCTCACAGACGTGAGTGAAAGATTGGCCCAGATGATTATTGTTGATACTCTATACTGAGGGCAGACATTCTTTCAGATCTCACAGACGTGAGTGAAAGACTGGCCCAGATGATTCCGTTTTATCATAACCTTGTTTCTATGCAGATGAAGACTACTGTGGTGGCAGACATTCTTTCAGATCTCACAGATGTGAGTGAAAGATTGGCCCAGATGATACAGTTTTTATCATAACATTGTTTTTATGCAGGTTGCTATTTGTTATGAAGGACAGTTTGTGATTGTGTTTCACTAAGTCTGAGTAGTTGTGTACTACTGGAATAGACACAGGTGTGTTCTATAAATTGATATTGTACCAGTTGTCATAGGAGATTATCCAGTTGGATAATAATGACAGGTGCTCGTGGTGCTACCAGTTGAATGGTCTGTTGTTCTCAAGACCATACCTCCCTAGCTAGGAGGGAGTGTTAATATTATGGTAGCTTCAGGAGGTATGAACCTCTATTATGACCTATGACGAGACTAGAATCCTTCAGAAGGAAGCAAAGAATTGAAGGAAACCCTAGACAAGTTGTCGACTGAACAAATATATTTATATTGAATTTATTGATGCCCATAAGGAGAAGTCGGCCCAGTTAGACTGGACAGGTCGGCCCCAGTTAGACTGGCCAGTCCACTATAAATACTGGGCGCCAGTTTCATTATTTTTCATCTCAGCAGTTGCAGTGAGAGAAATATCTGTGCAGGCAGTTTGGTGTGTAGGTTTTCTGGGAGAGCTGGAAAGTGGTGCGCTAGCTTATGGGTTGGATCATCTGTTCAGTTTAGTTTCTATTCTTTTTCTTGGTGCATTTAGCCTCTCTTGGCTATAGATTTCAGCCAGAATTCTCTTCTCGGTCAAGGTCAAGGTGCTCGGAGGGTGGCTTAAGGCCTGTGGTTGGGTGACGAGGGTATCATCAATGGTTAAACGAGCACAATCCTCTATATTCTAACAGCACGGAGCATGGAAGTAACCCTCATCTCGGCCTGCGATCTGAAGAAAACGAGCATGCTCTCCAAAACAAAGGCTTACGCAGTCACATGGATCTCCACCGATCACAAAAATAGGTAATGGACATTCGTGGACAAGAACAACGACACTGATCCCATCTGGAACCACGCTATGAAGTTTATCGAAGGAGTGTGTACATGAACTATGGATACTTTATACAAACTTGTACAACTAAATAAGGGCCAATTTGTATATGAAGAATTAAAATAAAATCAAACAATTATGGTTCACTTTTGCAAATACCAAGTGCACTACAAATGCACCTATGCATAGTGCACACAAGGAGTGGGTGTGTGCACCTTGACTAGCTAAAAAAAACTTGTACGACTAAAGTGCCAAGTTGTACATGGAGAAGAATTGAAATAAATTTTATTGTGGTTTAACTTGAATATCAAAATTGGACATAACTACACCTACTTAAAACCATAATTCCACTACACTGAAACCTTCCTTATAGGAAAAGACCATTTTCTCAATATCCTAAAATTGCACAAGCTAAATTAAGAGAAAATAGAGCTACACACTTTTGCTTGCCATACCTAACTATAGTATTTATCAAATTAAATGTATAGTAAATTATTTACAAAAAGTTATTGTAAAACCTTACCTAACAAACATGTTTTCTTGGCTTTCCACCTTTGCATGTAAAGTTGTCCACTGTTCTTCCAACTTTTGTATTTCCTTCCTTGGGAAACTGTAATATTTCTGAATCTATTTTCTCTCCTCCTCTGCCTCCTAAATCCCCTTAATTGCACAAAGAATAATTGCACAAAGGATGACAAAATGGAATTATTCTTTACAAAATTGACATAGGAAAAAACTATACAACATTCTTTCCAAAATCCATAACAAAATGTTATGTATTATTCACAACATTCTATTGTATTTAAACTACTTTAAGAAAATGTATTTTGATTTAACTGTGTTGTAACTCAATCTACTAAAAATATAATTACACTCTAAAACAAATTAAATATCATAAATGGATAGTAAATCGTCGTTTAAAAGTTATTTGTAAAACTTTACCTAGCAAAGTTTTTCTAGGATTTCCACCCGAAAGTAAAGTTAACCAACATTATTCCAATGAATATTTCAACCAATGTCATCCATCCTTTCATTGCGTGAGCATAATGGCCCCATTTTTCTTCCAATCAGGGAGCAAAGAACCCTAGGTGATACCTTCCAACTACTGACTTTCAGGTTCGATTGTTTGGTTTTGTCAGTATCAGATAATAAATTTATCTATGTAGGTAGGTCCCTTCAACTCTTCAAACATTTGTTCCTACCTTGGAAGATCATAATATTTCTGGTTTTCTTTTCTCCCCTTCTCTAAGTTGTAAATCTCATGACTTACACACAGTAAAGATAACAAAATGAACTACCCTACTTACATAGAAAAAAATATGCAACTTCTTTTCAAAATACATAACAAAATGTCATGTAATATTGCAATATTTTTAAAAGTATAAATGCATTTAGAAACTTTTAAGTTCTCCCATACAATTTTATCACATTTCATAGTAACATTTTCAAAAAAGATAAAATGTTAAGAACATATTTAAGTAAAAATATCAAGTTGTCCAAGAAACATTCATGGCATAAACTATTAAATAAGACTACACTTCAAGACATGATGTATAGGACATGTTGTTCAATTTTAGATTTTGATACTTTAGACTTATTATGGTTTTTTATCCTTTAAATTGTTTTTCCTTTGTGGTTCACGACGTGAATCTCCCTGCGTCCACAATAATCCTCCTCGAAATCTGAAGAACATAGGAGGGTCAAGAATTTCGAGAATATTGGCTCATAGAAAGCAACATGTCGCATAGACGAGATTCGAACCTAGGTGGGGAGGAGAAAACTCCCCACCCCAACCAATTGAGATACAACCACTTGACTCTTTAACATAAATTGTATTTATACAATTTCTTTTTAAATCCACAACACAAATCCATACAACATTTATATGAATAAAAACATTTACCAAAATCTTTCAATTTCTTGGCTCCACAATTTGAATTTCTTTCCCCCACATTATGAGGTAAATTTCCCATTAATTTCTGTTGATTTTTAACTTGATATTCATTATCCCAATGGACTTACTCAAAATAGTGAAAACACATATTTATGCAATTTCTTTTCAAAACCCATAACAAAATGTCATATAGCATTGTACAACACTTTTAACAATATTTCATAACATTTCCCAAGCAAATTAAATAGTGAAACATATTGTTGCAAACTATGCATTTCTTCTACAGATAATCATGGTAGAAATTTTAAGGTAAGTCATTCATTTTTTGTTCTTAGCGATTCTTTGTTCCAGCTTAAACTTGTCAACATCAAATAATCATTGAATCTAGTGTTTTCCCTGTCAAAAGTGGAAGTTAATTTTTAGTTCATGGCACATTTCATCGTAATCTTTTCGAAAATAATTGCTAATATGCAAATATTCAGTTTTTCCAGACACATTCATGCCAAAATAAAACATGACAATTTGTAGAAGGTTGCATTCAAGAACTTGAGATTTTAGGTGAGGCACTCATTTTTGGCTCCAATTTGGGGATGTGCTTCTCTGTTTCGAGATACCGGGAGCGACTATGTCAAATTTCTGTTGGAAAACATAGCCAAACGTTCAATAACCTTGTAGTGTTATTCAAATAAAATCTTATCAAGTAAATACATACCTTAATGTAAGTTGGACCTATTAGTGCCTGGTAGAGTATACTTCCAGGTTATTTTAACTATTGTGATTATAATTAGTTGCATGAAATTTCAACTATTATGATTATGCTTTATGATTCTCACGGTTTTCTAGGAATGCAGAGTCGGAGGGTGGTTCCCTGAGTTTTTTCAATGGGAGAACAATAATGGTTCACTTCATTGTTGTTTGTTTAACATCAAGTTGGCCCTGAACGCATGACCTATCGGATCCCACCTTGGAGACAGTCGTAGTTCTCGACCTTTTTCCTGACTACATCTAGCACATAATTGACGAGTTCAACCCCTTCAGTGTAATGGCCCTTGGCCTAGTCATTACCAGCTCCAGACTGGCCAAAAAATAAACTTGTCGGGCCTGAATATATGACCTTAAGGGCTTGATCTCACGTTGTCCATGGTCTTGGGCTCAAGATCCATGAGAATAGTCCGCGGAACAAACCTCCCACAACTCGCCTCATTGTAGTACACATTCACATTCACATTGTTAGCAACGATGCGAGTTATGAAAGTAGGGGCAAGAAAACACCGAAGTGAATTGGGGTGGTGACATTGTTTAAATACCATGTAATTTTGTCTTTGATGGAAAATGAATACTTCACAAGGTCCATATCTATTCCACATATCGCAAAATATTTTCAACAATTCTGTAACTCAAAAACTAAATCGCCCAGTTGCAACAATCACAAATATGTAATCGACTTTTCCAAAGAAAAATGAAAGAGGAAGAAGAGACATGTAAAAACATTAAAGTTACATTTCTTATTAATCCACCCTACAAGATACAATCTCAATAACATTGATATAAAATGCACAATCAACCAGTGGTTGTTGATGCAATATTTCCTAAAAAACAAAACATCGTTTGCTTAAGTTGTGGGCAGAAAAAGTCACGGTTGTAAGCTACAAAATGAACTCTCCTAAAATCCATAACATCGTTTGCTTAAGTTGTGGGTAGAAGAAGTCAGGATTCTAAGCTACAAAATAAACTCATGAATTGTAACTGCAAAATAAACTCATTATTCATGACTTATTGATCAATTTGCAAAAAAAAGTATTCTGGATGGGATTCTAAGCTACAAAATAAATAGATGAATTGTAATCTACAAAATAAACTCATTATTCACGACTTATTAATCAATTTGCCCAAAAAAACAAGAGTACTCCGGATGCTTTTTGGGCCATAAATTTGAGAAAAGGAAAATGAGTATTCCCTATGCTTTTTGGAGGGTTCGAGAAATCTGTGATATTTAGCTCTTAAGTCCCTCTCAGGATGATCACATGTCGAGCATAGGGTGAAAAAAATCTCCATCGTTCAGTCCTGGTTCAAATCACATTTACTCGGTCTGAAACAAATTCTTGTTGGTAAACTGCTAAAAATGACACAAAACACAAGCAATCAACCACTTCCTTGGCCAAACTCGTCGAAAATCCACCATATCCACGAATAACACAGAGAACAATGGTTCGATTATACCTTGAGCTTAAATGAAACCTGCCCCAACTGTTTTTTCGCACTATGGCAATATTTCTTTCAATATAAACATGTCCTTGCTCCCTCTTTCTGAAACTACCTTCAGATATGAAAAGAACCATCCGAATTTGAGTTGAAAATGCACAAACAACAAGGACAATGCTTGTTTCAGTAGACAAAGCATCAAACGACCCAAAATACACACCACAAATAGCAGAAATATTACTTGCTCGTATGGATTCCACTCTTCGTTGTGCACGAATCCAAGGCTTGCAAATCTCCAGGCTGTTGTTCTCGAGTATTAAATTAGTAAATTCTGCTACTGCGAGCCCCTCCCCTTTAAAAACGTTTTTAAAGATTTTGTTATCAACTGGAATTGCTTAAGGAAGTCGCAGAAACCTGAAAGTTGCCACTTGGGATAAAGAAGAAACCTAACAATTATTGCATTGGAGTTGGTGAAGTTGGTCAAGTAAAAGATAATGATAAGATACATGGAGGTAGCATTGGCCAGATGATGCAAAAATTCCCCTATATAACACACCTTTGGTGTAAATATACCATTATCATATAACAATAAATCTTGAAATTATTTATCATATCACAATAAAATAAATCTTTCATAATTTCAAGGGCCTTCCTCATAAAATAAGGAATCTTTCCTAAACGGACTTTTTCATAGAATCTCAATGGTCTTTCTCATAAAACAAATAAATAGATATTTGATAACTTCAATGTCGTGGTTAATAATACCACTGAAATTTTTGGTCTGAGTTAAACAAAGAAGTACATTTTTTCGGCCAACCAACACGGCAGTGGAATGTTTGAATTGACAAGTTCACTTTTTTGACTCGGTTTTACAGACATCAAAATTCTAAAAACACCAGTGACTTGTACAGGTATCGTAAATTTGATAATTGCCTTTACTGATACAGCGATAAGGAGAAGTTCAGCGTTAGGATTTAGTATTATAATTTAACACTAGGGTATTAAAGAAACAGGACAATAGTTAGTGGCATCTAAATGAACATATAGAAACTTAAACATGTAACATTCCTCGAAGATCTACAAACTCTTTTACCCAAACACAGACTCCGTTTAGGGTTTCATGGATTTGGGCAAGTGCATTGAAGGTTTGATTAGGGTTTTTTGAGACTCAATTGCGGAACAGTCAACTTCACGGTTCCATGAGGAAAATTTTGAAATTCGTAGTTGAGTTGTCTCTTCTTCTTACCCCATTTGATGCTCTTCCTCGTCCTTGTCGTGCAAGAAATCTTCTTGGGCGTTGGCGGAGGTATTTTGGCCTCTTCTAATATTTTCAATATTGCATCGATAGGATGGGGTAGGTTGTTGGTATCATCAGCGTGTGGGAAGCCGACATCCGCCCATTCCATGAGTTCACTGGGCAAGCTCTTCAAGAACCACGGTTGGTTCCTTATCTCTTCGATAGTGATTCTCTGTATGCAATCCAATTAATAAAGCTAGTATGAGGAAAAGGATAAATCGTCGAAGAAAAAAATCAAAATCTAAAAGAAAGAAAAACTACCTTGGTGGGATTGGCTACAAAAATACGGGCAAGAAGCTGTTTACACTCGGGAGACACGTGTAAATAATCTGGAATCGTATATTGTACACTCATTATAAGCTGACATGTAAAACCAATGTTAATTATTATTTTATTTGATACCAAAAACTTAATTTCCAACAACTTTCTTTTACCATCGTCGACTTTCAGCGGTCCAGTGAGGTTAACATAAGTGTGTGCCTTTGTAGTCGAACCTGAGACCTCGTGACACAAAATCACAAAGCATATAAACCCCCTTGTATCGCTTCCCGGAAGCTTTTACGGTCGTTTTGATCTTCGAACGAGAACACGCCCACTAACATCGTGTACAGAGTAACTCCACAAGACCAGACATCTGCAACCTGAGAAAGAGAAACGTCTCACAATTAGACTCGTAAAATTTAAATGCGTCTATGAATATTTTTTAACAAGGAAGAAGGTAACCAGATCGATTCTGTACCTTGCCGTCATACTCTTTACTGGACAAAACCTCAGGGGTGATGTAAGCAGGCGTCCTGAAGGTCGATTTGGGTCCAGAATGAAGCACAAGAGACTGAACAAAACATGACCGTGAGCTCGGCGTCACGGATTCTCAAAAATTAAACAAAAACCCGCTTGTAAACCTAATCAACTCACCTTTGAGTATACGAAGTCGCAAATCTTGAGCCGGGGCGCGGGGCTGTCGTCCAGTAACGTATTTTCCAGCTTGAGATCGCCATGGCAGACATTCTGCGCTTGCTTTGAACTTTAAAGAAACAACCGCAACAGTATTTGCAGACGACAATAAAAGAAGTAACGAACATTAAAGAAAAATCAGCGACAGTATTGGCAGAATAAAGATCAAAGAAGAAAAAGACTAATGCATACCATGGAATGGCAGTAGATGACTCCCGATATGAGCTGTTGGAACAAAGATCTCGCCCGACGTCACACGCGATGCCGTTTATTTAGATGCAATCCCGCCCTGCGCAGAACGAGAATTAAATAAAGCTAAAACCTACTTCGTCCTCGTTAAAGCGTACGGCATTACTAATGAGGTAGAAGAGCTCCCCTTCGTCGGCGTACTCCAAAACTATGGCCAGGTGAGTGGGAGTCTGCAACGCCTGAAACGCAAAAAACAAAAAGAAAAAGAAATCAAAGAAATTGATCATCCTCTCATTTCTTTTTTCCACAAACATAGGGTTACGACTAGCACAGCAGCAAAATAGCCGCTGGGAACGCTCCGAAAGGTGAAATAAATCTTTAAAAGAATATATTAAATTTTATTATCTATTAACAAATAAACTGTTGGGCTTTTGTTAATATTTTAATTTCTGTAAGTGGCAATTAGTTGGCTATCAAAGTAATTTTTAAATATGATTAGGTAAATGTAAAAAAATAAACACATAAACTGATGTCTTTATAATAGCTAGGAAGTTAATGATTGAAATCACAGCCATTTATTTTGTGTGACTACTAAGAATATTCCAGTCCTATTTAATTATGTCCATAGAAAACATATTAAGCACTAAACCCCTATTAAATCTGCCCATTGTCAATAGGTGTACGCCTTTAGCGTAACAAGGGTTCTATCCATCCCTACCTCCTTGAAACGTATTATGTTAGGGTGCCTCAGTGACCGGTGTTGTACAATCTTGCGTGCAACATTCTCGTCTATCTGTAAACATGACAATCCAGACCATCACATGACAATAGCAGATCCCCCAGACAGTAAATAATGGATGCAGACAGACAAAGAGTGAATAAGCGAGTGAATCAATGACTTTGGCAGTGATTTTGGCGGCGATGTGTCATGTATCCATATGCTATGGACAGACGACGAAAATGCAAGAGTTAACTCCCCCAAAACTAGCACAGCCACAAAGTGGCTGGTGAACGCCGAAAGGCGATGCTTCCTCCCGGACAGCTAAAACGGACGGCCCATACGCGTGGGGTTACTGCTTCAAAGAGGAGCAAGATGTCGATCCCGAAGAAATGTACTACGTATGAGGACCCATTCAACTAACAGGGTGATATATCTTGTACATCTAAGTTTTATTAATTCGTTTTCAATTCTGCACACACATTAGGAAAAGCCAAATACAGTTCGCTTTGTGACCAGAAAGAGCAACTACGAAGCTGCCTGGAAAGCGTTAGGGTACGATCTGATAAACAACCCGGGCATTGTGGCGTCCAATCCCACCATTTCGTTTAAGACGGCGGTGGTTATGGATGACCACACAGTCTCCGAAGCCTTCCCCCCACACTGTGATGATTGGAAAATGGAGTCCGTCGGGCAGTGATACGACCGCGGGCAGAGTGCCGGGATATTGAGTGGTGACCAACATAATCAATGGCGGGGTGGAATGCGGGAGAGGCAGCGACTCAAATCAAGAGGACCGCATTAGTTTCTACAAAGCATACTGTGATATTCTCGGCGCGAGCTAGGGATCGAACATCTACTGCAATACTCAGAGGTTTTTTAGAGGTTAATTTGAAGCTCAACTCAACTCATATTATGTGCGTTTCAGCACGGACAGCTGAAACACACATAGTGCTGAGAAAATCTAAAAGTTAATTTCAAATGTGGTAATTCCAAAGGTTAATCAGTTAAACTTGGCAATCATATGGTGGTACACTAATTTCTTAATATGATTAGGTAAATGTTAAAAAGTAAACAGGGTAACTGATGCATTCAAAAATACAAGAAAGTTATGAAGAGTAAATCACATTCATTGATTTGGGAGGACGACTAATAATATGCCAGCATCTTCAATTGTTAGCCATCAGATTAGAATTTTAGATTAAAAGGTGATTAATTGTGCCCATCTCCAATAGGTATACGCCTTTCTGCGTAAAGAACACCTTCGGCGTAATTATGTTATTTTTTTCCAATTATTTTAAAAATAATGTTGATAGTGAGGAGTTGAGTTATCATGAGAGGTTATTATTAATTGAGTTGTGGTTTAATGATTGGTACGGGGAATTGTTATGTAAATAGTTTAATTTTAGATTTTGACTGGTGTAAATCTTTTGTATATGTGAGGGAAGGAGTTTGACTTTTTGGAGTTGGTTTCTCTCTATCATCACGGGGACTTAATATATGTAAGTAGTTTAAAATAACTTATTAATTCATTTTATTTTTATTTGATTTCTCATAACAAAGTGATGATAGTCACCTTATCATTCTAGACCTAGACATCTACCTAGAAAAACAAAACAACTTCACTCACCATGTAATGAATCATTTGTTACAATAGTAATAGTTAAAGGGAGGGGGTCATCAATGCCTACACATCTTATGGAAAACATCTCAGTGATCGTCATCACACATATAGGGAAAGGTGGGGTTAGGTATCCACCTATTCTCATGATCCCAAGATTTGGAGGATAAATGGTGGGAAATCTATTCTACCCCTATGAAAGGTATAAGGCCTACTCTGGAACAAATCCTCACCCATCATCATCATCCATACACCTTGTTATCGAGTCACTCCAAATGATAATAGCTTGCACAAGTCTCATGTATCTTGCACGACGTTTTTTTTTAATGGGAACCTTTTTTTAATGGACAATGAACCTGGAAGTAATCTTGACTCGCCGTCACACACTTAAGTGAAGAATATAGTTTGTTGGTACCTTGCTAGTGCCATACAATAATTTGCTTGAAGGTTACATAAAAAATATTCAATATAATCAATAGCCACATCAAGAAACCTTACATGGGGGAGGAGCATACCCGTTAGGATTTGAATCTAAGTCTTTGTCACAAAAATTGCTCCAAGTAGCCACTAGACCATAGTGCGATGGAAATGCACGACACACTTTCTAAGAAACATAAAAAGACATTATATCACATTATCACATTATCACATGACAAAATTTCAATTATTAGTCCCCGTCGTAGGTATAGAGGGACTATAGCGATCGATAATTCGTTGACTACATATTAGTTTGTCCTTTGACCCGAAATATTTGCAGAATACATATTGTTGGAGCTATGGAATTAAAAGCATATATTTTTATATAATAAAAAGTACCATATATGTACTGATCTGATTGGATAAGAGATTGGAGGTCTTATTGCCAACTTCGCTATTCCCAATGTTTTATATGGCAACATATCCAAACTTTTTCTCGTATACAATATTTTTTAATCATATATTTTTCCTCTATATTGCTTGAAGGTGGATTAATGCTAGCATTAATTCACATGTTTGTATTAGCATTTTCTGCTAGCTGAATATATCCGTAAGTTTTGATATGTACTAAGCACATTGAAATGTTTTGATATCCAAGATTTATAGTAATTGAGAATTCCAAAGTTTATAACGTCTTTGCCGGCTGTATTTTTGTTGAAATATATTGACACTTATTCTGAGATGCGTCAATAGGCCTGGAAGCTTAAATGTTTACATGACGCGACATCCTCCAACAACCTTGACATCTTAAATGTTTGCATACCGCGAGGCCCTTAGACAACCTGACAGCCTTAAATGTTTATGTAAATACGCTTCTCGGAGTACATTTTTCCTCAAAATTTCCTATACAATGATAGTGAATTTGCACAGTCTTCTTTGACCACCGCTAGTTGAATAGCCATTGTGTGTTTCATCCTTGTTCTGCCTTTGCAATGCAATTTTGTATTCGTTGAAGCTACATACATTGTTTACTGGTTCGGTGAGTGCTTCTTCTTCACTGGTTTCTTGGTTGTTGTTTGTTTTTGTTTCACTCGTGATTAGACCTGTGCTTCTGCATTTCATCATTTCGGAGTAAGTTTCAATGCCATAGTTTCATTTTGTATTCCTTGTTTGCTATTCAGTTTTTGTAGTTTGCAAGTAAGAATGTTTGCTTATTTGTAGTGGCATGCTCCTCGTATGTTTATGGTTCCTTCTGTGCTTGGGCTACAGTTTTGTAACCGTTGGAGATACATATGTTGTTTACTGGCTCGGTGGTTCTTGTTGGTTCGTGGGTTGCTGGTTCTGTTTGTTTGGCTCGGGTTTGCGCTTTGGGGCCCTGGGGGTGTAGTTCGGCCTGTTCGTGCTTTCTCGCTGGTTTGGTGCTTGTTGTTTTCTTTTGTTTGATTCGGCCTTGCAGGGTTGGGGTCTAGCGATGGTGGTTGGAGCTTTTCTTTTTTCTTTCTTTTTTGGATTATTATTGTTTTTTGGGGTGCTTTACGGTGTTCAGCCCCTGCACCCAGGAGTCGACATGAAATTGTGTTATTTTCCCTATCTGTCGAGGCCAATATTTGTTATTCTGTGAGATTTTGCTGGTGCTTCATTGCCGTCATGAAAGAAAATAGTTGCATGCAAAATTGTTAGAGGATTGCATTTGAAATTGCAATATTCATTGTTGTTTTGTTGGAATAAAGCATATGTATGGAGGCTACATTTATAAACCATGTATGGTCAGATGTGTCGATATGACATTACATGTTCTTTCTCCTCTACATAGAGTGGTGTGCGCACGATACAATTTGTGTTGTGCTTGAGATATGATATGTGCAACAAAGTTTCTACAAGATTATATTTGGATGTCTGGAAGCATGTCCGGGTAGTTTGCCACGAAAAACCGAAAAATTGTATCACGGGCACAACAGTCTGTGTAGAGGATAAAGAACATGTATTTCCATCAGTGGAAGCATATCTAGATAAATTACCACAGAAAACCATAAATTGTTTAGCTACGGCCATGCAATTGCATGATATTTTGTGCCTTGTAATATATTTTGGGCAAGGAAAAAAAATTACACGTTTATAGCCATGGATAGAGAAGCACAAAGGTTCATGTTTCTGCCTTTCTAGACTGTTCGTTGAGTCCGTTTTAGTGTATGTACATATTGTTTTTTCTCCGATGAATACCAGCTTCCATATATGTTCATTGTATTTTGTGCGTTCCCACATTCAAACAAACATAATAGCTGGAGAAAACGAGGGAGTCTCCACTGCATCGGTTGAAGAGGATATAGAAAGGTGCATGCTTGTACTGTTGTTTCATATTGCATTGTTTTGTATTTCATTTATGGTTTGTATATGTGTTCAACTAGTTTATTATATGTACATATTGCGTGCCTTCCTACATGGTAAGTTATCTTCGTTACATGCCTTCCTGCATACTAACCTGCTTCACTCACTGTGTTTTCACTGCATTGCTACATTTAAACAAATAGAATAGGTGGAGATGACGATGGGATCTTTTGCAGGTAAATAAGCCTCTTCCTCTTTCTTTTACATGTCTGTCTTCATTATAAGTTATCTTCAATACATGCCTTCCTTCATACTAAGCTGGTTCATGTCCATTGTGTTTTTGTTGCATTGCTACATTTAAACAAACATAATGGATGGACAAGACGATGGATGCTTTGGCGGGTAAATAGACCTGTTTATCTTTATTTTAGATGTATGTCTTTATACTAACTTGCCTTCATGTGCATTGCATATTCAACATTGTTGCCTTGGAAAAAACAGGTTGCTTGGACAGGGAGATGAACTGTTCTGTGCAACAGCAGAGGGTTCTGTGGTGCAATCTTCTAAAAGGTATACCAAGTGTGATGGTAATTTAAATATACAAACTGGGTGGGGGCATATAATATTAGACTTGAAAATGATGACTTGGTAGTAATGGGCCTTTCTGCGCTCCGTATTTCTACTTTTTCTAGTTTTATTATCCCTTTTGTTTTCTAATTCATCTTCTTAGTGTGCTTTCCGAAAATCCCTTCGTGTGCCGGTTGGTGGACCAACAGATTCACATATGTAGTCGTGCTTCTACCTTATTCCCAGTTACCCAATTTCTCGAGTTAGGGTGCCAGGTTGGCAGGTTGAATATATCTCCCTTGGATTCCGGGGGTCCGCGATATACAGATTGGCCATGGTGCCCCACACTCACGCTCTGTTTACTATTAAACAATTCTCCAGTTAAAAAAAATCATATGCTTACAGTTTTATGGTTATTTAGTCCTTCTGATGCACAAAATAAAATGCATATGCTTGTTTAGTCCTGATATTCATCTGCACATGCTTGCATCAGAAAAATTTGGACTAGTGACATGGGCATGAGTAGTCAGTCATCCCAGACATCAGTAGACCGACAAGGCCAAAGGTAAAGATGCATACGCTCTGCTCTTACTATGTTTACTAAACAAATATCATGTGGTATATATTCATATATGGCATAGTGAATATGCTGATGTCATCTGCAATACATGGTTTGCAGTTCTCAAGAAGTATCAACAAGTACAAGCGAGATGCCGAATGCGTTGCATGTTCCGTAGACTAAGAGGTGTGGTTGCGAAACTCTGGCTCCATAGTTCATCAAAGCTATGCATGTACTTGTAGATTTATGCCAGTGAAAAAAAAAAATGCGCACTACCAGTCACTTTAGTTTTCCTGTTCAAAAAATGCCATAAGGTCTAGAGTTGTGACATCCAAAGTACTGTCAATAGAGGGCTTGAACATCCACCGATCTGGACAAGTGTTTGTCGGGGACATAATGGTTGTCTATAGCACCTACTTGGACAAGGCAAACAAAAGTAGATCCAGAAGGAGGCCATGATGACAATGACACCGATTGTTCCTCCACAACTTGTCCATAAACATGTAGGAAAGATATTGCTACGTAATGGTATATCCATTACAAATTTTAATATATTTCCCAAAACAGTATATGACCGTGGTGATTGCGATCGAATTATTTCATTGAATAAAACAAGCATTGTGGAAAAAATTCTTGCTGTTTGTTCAGAATATTGTTTCGTCCCAGATTTGACTATCAGCTAGCTTGCACAGAGCACTGATATTTACCCAATCAGAATGATTGGGGCAGCTGCCACACTGGCGAGAAAATTTGGCTCGCAACACATTCTCCATATAAAAGATGGAGAGACGGACAACAACAAGGCAATGGTATCACTTTTCATATTCAGTTTTGTCCTTTACTTTTGTATGTGCGTGTAAAAATGTCATAAATTCCTCATAACAGATCCAAATTCAGTAAGACCAAATGTGTTGGTTAGAGTACAGTCTGTAGTATGTTGTGTAACAGTTTCATATCAATTCAACAAATATTCCGTGTGGGGCACGCTCTACAAGGTCACTCTATAGAATAAGCCAAAATTTAGCAAGGTGTGCCATTTTTACCATAACTCCTTTTCTGAGAGGTTCCAAGTAGTGACACCTAAAGGGATTGCATAAAACACACTTAATAACATTGTGTATCATTTTCAGATCTTTATTCATTACAGTTATGTGATCATATACACCAGGTCTATTACAGAGTTACAAATCATATTTGGATGATGAAATTGATGGGGACTTTTGGTTGAGGTACAAGTTGGGTACATGGTTGAGACAAGTAGTTGATGAGTTGGCACATGCATGAGGTGTATATTTGATGATGTTGGTACATATTGATGAGTCATAGTTGATGAGTACTTGACACATGATTGGTACATACTTGGTACATGGTTGGTTGCACTTGTTTATGGTACAGGTTGATTACATATTGTTTGGTACAGGTTGGTGCATGGTTGATGCACTTGTTTATGGTACAAGTTGATTACAGGTTGAGATACAGGTTGATGCATGGTTCAGTTTTATTGGTACATGTTTACAGCGGTATATCTCACAGTGATAGTGTGACAGTGGTTCCATCATTCTACTTCTACTTCAGGGAGGTTGGACGAGGCAAGGACAGGTGGTTGTAGCTGGAGAACATAGGGGGTTGTAGCCTCCTTCTGGTTGTATCCAGAGAATTGGGGAGTTGGAGCTTCCCTAAAGTTGTAGCCTGAGAAACTAGGGGGTTGGAGCCTCCTTCCAGTTGCAGCTGGAAAACAAAGGAAGTTGGTGCTTCCATTGAATGTAATTCTTCAATACATATAAGATAAATCATTCTGTGGTTTTCTCCCGATTTGGGTTTCCACGTAAAACATTGGTGTACTGTGTATGTGTGTGATTGTTCATTTCTTATTGCTCATTATTGGATAATAATTCTACATTGATATAACACTTGGATTATTTGGAGAAAAAAGATTATAATTGTGCTATTATTGATTCACCCCCCCTCTCAGTAATCCAACAAGACATTGTGGATAAATTCCACTTACATCATCCTCTTTCTAACTAACAAGATGTAAGACAAACTTTCAAACCTCTTTGTAGGCGACCTTGATACATAGTGGCGTTGAAATGTTGGACCAATAAAATTATGCATTATTGAGGTATTTTGCATATTGCAAATAAGGAAATGTAAATGGGAAAAGAACTTAGGTTGTTGGTTGGAAAGTGATTGATACCATTGTAGTATACAATGATAGAAGAACTTAACATTATTTATTTTTAATGCAAACAAAGGAACAATATCATAGTATTGTAATGGTTTAATTTAGTGCATGTTTTATTTTTAATATATGGTGGTGGACTTCAAACCATTAGGTTTAACATAAGGCACATTAAATTGGAAAACACCAGTAGATTTAATGACATGTAGGGGATCTTGGAAATTCTTTTCCAACTAAGTACTGTTGACATAAATTGTGGTCAACAAATTCCAACCAACAAATGTGTGTCGCTTACAGTGGCATGCAAACTTTGGTTTCGCTAAACAATGTATTTAAGTGTATGGGGATCAAAATGACCGATGGTATATATCAAAAGGATTAGAAAGTTGGATGTGTGTTGAGAGAAAACTCAAGGTAACACTAAGAATCCATGACGCATATGCAGGAGTTATCTAAATATGGCGGGGATGGAGAAAGGGAAAGAAAATAAGGTCTGGGAAAAATTGAATGACCATTTAAGCAAGGGTTTCCTACTTAATAAGAATATGATAGACAAAGCAAGGAATTCTGACACACAAACAAGGAAACCTAGTTCATTTGTAAGTATATTGTCCACCAAAATATTTGGTCAATCAGTTAATCATAATATACAGATACCTTTCTAAATCATTGATGATTGCTCCATCAAGTCCAACCACCTAATCAAAAAGCGATAAATGGAAAGAAAAATAAATTATTTAATTGAATACAAAATAAAAAGCGAGAAATGAAACAAAAATAAAGTGAAGTAAGCCAAAAACCTAATCTATCCCCCTTTTAATTTTTTTATTATTTATTCATTTTTACTTATGTACAAGGGAAGGGAAAAGCAACAACCTAGTAATCAAGTGGAATGACACTTGGCATAGAGGAAAGCATCACTTTATTTACATACAGGATTCATGACTTGGGAGTCATTGCACAATGAAAGCTCATCGAATTTCCAACCAACAGATGCATATGGTGGGGGAAAGACCTATCAAAACCCAAAAGAATTGGTTATCATCCAACAATACTTTCCAGCCAAAAATATAATCCTTGCACTTTATACTAGAAACATCAATAGAATCAAAGACATCAGGTTTATGGTTCAAAGTTTGAATATTTAGGATAGTGTCTATGGACTCATCGAACATATTAATGCCATCTCTTGCAATCTTCTCCCTGGGAATAGGGTTATCATACTCTGATGAGCAATATAAGGTATTTGGAAGGAATTACCTTGAACTCATCATCATCATAATCAAAGGAAAGTATGCACATATCAAGAGGGATATTCATACTAGAGTCGAATTCCTTAACTCCTCTTGATTGAAACAATGGATTTGAAAAAGAATTTTCCAAATCAATATCTTGATCATACTCATGAGGATATTCAAAGGAAAAATCATCAAATGTATCAATAGAATGGAAAGGGTCCCCATCAACTTTGTCCATTCATTATTAATATCATCATATAAAAAAATGCCATAGAGGGGATTATATATGTAATGTCCCCCAACCCAACCGAGGGACATTACAGTGAAGGAAACTTACAAAAATGAAATTTCTTCTATCTAAATAAATTCTTGTAGCTTCCAGCTATGATCTACATACATATTTAATTGTTGTTTATTAAAATTAATTACATGCATCTACAACACTCTAAAATAGACATGAAATGCATCTAAGCAACTCAACTTAGCAGCATACAAATCATTCTCAAATACATAGAGTTCATGCACCATAATTTAACTCATAAATACAAGACAGAAAACAGATCAAACACTTATCTTTTAAAAAACAATTGCAACCAACTGCTTGGGATGGAAATTCCACCCAAATATAGTCTGACTATTCTAAATCTAAACAACTAGTCACCCTCGAGATAAGGCTAGTAATCCACAAAAGAGGGTGGTCTCTCACTATCCACTCACGGCTCATAAAACTCACAACCCACTAGTATTCTCCTACATCTATCCTAATTTTCCACCGACTCTCTTCCTCTTGAACTACCCAACCCAAGGAATGTACCCCTTCACTAATCGCATACCCTCTGGCATACCATTCATTTGTCAAGGTATCTATAGCATGGGTAGCTAGGAATGTCTTAGATGGGAACTCCAGGGAATTTTCTTCCATGAAAACTACCAACAACCAACAACAACCACTTTTGTTTTAGTGAAACTCACACAAAAGTTCACTCTCCAGGCTTGAAAACCTGGCTCTTTAGTATTCAGCCACAAAACACTCCATATATTCTCCAACATGCTTTAGAGTTTCCCTCCATGGATGCACCAACTCCAAGCTCTCTTTTCTCCTCTCTCCTTGCTCCTCATGCACAAAAATTAACTGTGTAAAATTGTCATAGCTACCCATATGAATTTTCCTCTATTTTGATTACTTGCTTGACTCACACACTTCCCCAAGCTGATTTTACTCATCCCCCCATGTTCCTAATAACTATGAGATGTGAATACTCACACCCACACTCTTACATGTATTCAATGATTAGCTGTGGGAACACTCAATCATAAAATAGAAGGTTCACACACCAATAACAAATTTATGAAAAAGGGTTGAACTAATATACATGGGTAATTCTACCTTTGGATCCTCCCCCCTCCCCCCTCTTAGGAATTCTCTTATACACTCCCCTCTCTTGTGGATTAAAGAATCCCCCATCTCTTTCCATGCCCCCTTAGCAGCTTGCATCACATGTTATTATTAACATTCATAAATACAATTTGCATATACATCGCTTTTATCGTAGCCACACATTATATATACATAAAGCATTAATTAAACTGGGGATTATAGTGGGGATATTACATTCCCCCTCCCCTACAATTGTGTATCGTCCCTGGTGCACACTATGTCGATATACATATATGCAAACTTACATCACTATACTTAGAAATAAAATTCTGCAATTTCACAACTCCAGTCATAGTTCCAACCATAATCTCTTGTTCCTCCCAACTATCTAACCCAAGGAATGCACCATTGTTTTATCAGTAATAATCCAAGGATTGTACCATGAGTTTATCAGGATTAACCCAAGGAATGAGCCATTCTTTTATCAGGGTCTCCAGTGCAATTGGCTAGGACTCTGACATGTGGTTCTGGAACTCTAGCTGCTCAAAATGGAGTCTTACACTCTGGTTTCTTAAAAATTGTCAAAAAAATGTGGGTATTCTTCCCGCATGTTTTCTTCATGCTCCCATGTAGTATCTTCAGCACCATAGCAGGTCCATTGAACCTTTATTATCCCCATGATGTTTTCCTGATCACTTTGAATTTCTAGTCCAAGATGCATATTGGTTCCACCCGAAAATCCCCTTCGTGCTGCACCTGTATCACATTCCAATCAATTATGTGGTTAGGGTCAGGAACACATTTCTTTAATAATGATACATGAAATACATTATGAACTCTCATGGATGCAGATAATGCTAGCATGCATGTAACTTGCCCTATATTTTCTAAGATTTCAAAAGGTCCACAATATCTTGCTGCCAACTTTGGGAAACCTCCTAATCTCAGTAATATTCTCTTCATCTTCACTTTTAAACACACATGTTCACCCACTTTGAAATATTTAAACACTATATTTTTGTCTTCATATATTTTCTGACTATCCTAGGTAACCTTTAAATTCCACTTTATCTTTTCCATCTGCTCTACCATTTCCTTTAAAAAATATGGCCCAATGACTGCTTTATTTTCTGAATTATCCCAACTCACAGGTGTGTTACATTTTCTTCCATGCAATGTTTCAAATGGACTAATTTTCAATGAGGCCTGATACCCATTATTGTAAGAAAATTACACTAAATGGATATAACCTTCCCACTTTTATGTTTGTTCTATCACATACATTTTGATCATATCCTCAATTATTTGTTTAGTCCTCTTCTTTTTCCCATCTAACTCTGGATGATACGTTGTACTAAGATTTAAATTTGTTCCAAATCCTTTGAACAAACCTTTCCAAAAATTTGAAGTAAACTTTGGATCTTTGTCTGAAACAATTTCCTTCGGCACTCCATGTAGCATAACAACTTCCTTCATATATATCTCTGCAATATTTTCTTCCTTATGTGTTGTCTTCACTGGAATAAAACGTGTTGGATCCTTAGTCAATTTATCTACCACCACCATGATGGAATCATGTTGCTTCACTATTATGGGAAACTTTGTAATAAAATCCACTATAACAACTCCCACTTCCATTTTGGAATGGGAAATGGTTGTAGAAAACTTGTTGGATGTCTATGCTCTATCTTCACCTTTTGGCATTCTAGACATCTAGGTATGTAATTAGCCACTTCTTTCTTCATTCTTGTAATACACCCAACCCCTTATAAGACTTTTTAAGGAATGGGGCATCAAAATTTCACTATGCTTAAGTAATCAAATCCTACATTCGGGGTCTCTATCACATTCTGCTCGTCCAGATCTTTCCAACCATGGTCTCCATGTTCAAAACTGAGCTCATAACTGGAAGATATACCTCTCCCAAGTTCCTTCGGTGTTCATTGGTCAGGGCCACCAAGCTTCCATGTGGATCTGACTCAATATGCTTCATCCCGAGTTCTCTAATATCCCAGAGATTTCGGTGTTCCTAAATCTATGGCGGAGATCCATCCACCAACCAATCCAACGACTGGGCTTGATCCTCGGCTAACTCACAGGCTAGTGGGGAATTCGTTGTTCAATCTTCATTTTTGAATTCCAGGCCTAGCCCCTTCACTCCAGATACAATCGCATGTGACTACGGGATATGAACAAATTCCAAGACAACATGCACCTATTTTGGTGCCTCAGAGCTTCAGGCTTTGGATGTTTTCAACTTATGACACCACAAATCTTCTGAACTGCCGAATCGATGAATTTCAGGTATGCTATGGGGATGAGGGGTCCCCAATTTCTTTCAAGATCAACGACCCATGATTACTTCGGGACTCTGCGCTTTGATGAATTCCAAAGTACTCACAAATGTAAACCTATAAAGTGCAATCCTTCCAGAGTTTCAGATCTCTTGACACGCGTCCTCCACTACCAACAGTTATGATGAACTTCGACGCTTCGACCTTTGGGAGTTCTTGACTTCTTGCAATGAACCTTCCTCTGAAGTGACAGATCTTCTGACACTTGTCCTCTTATATCGATGGCTTGGGTGGATTTTGACCTCCGGGCCTTCAAGAGTTCTTGTTCCACTTTTCTTCGAAGTGGCCATCCTTCGAAGTAACAGATTGCTTGCCATGCGTCCCCAAATGATAGACGGTTGATATCCTCTCTGTTAGTCTAAGCTTTGGGGATTTTCATAGCACCAAGCTTCAAATCCTACCGAGTGACTCTCCTCCAGATTTAATGATATACTGACATGTGTCCAGATTGATGGATGGTCCAGATCTCCTCCAACTCCCTGTGACTTCAGGAGTTTTCAACCTTTTACACCCGCTTCCTTCCGATGTGTTAGATCTGCAGAGTATCGAATATGGTGCCATGTGGATCCAGCCTTCGGGCCTTTCGTTCTCTCTACAATACTACACTGCAAATCCTCTGGAGTCCTGAAGTCCCGGACTCCCAGAGTTTCGGTCAATTCACCAACAACTTTGGTTAGGTGGGCACGTACAAGGGGTTGACATGTAGAAGGGCCAGGGGTGACATGTGTTGTCATCAATGATGACACATGTCATGTTCCAATAGGTCTATATGGTATGTGATACACACAAATCCAGGTGACACATGGCACATCAAACTTGGGTCCATGTCACCATGGATGATGTCATTGTGCCACACCACTCTGGATTGATCATATTTCATGACCTTCGAACTCGTGGCCAGTATGTTCACATAACCCTTGGATCAATGACCTCCACTACTTCTTAACTTCAGAATTATAGGGTTTTTCGATGCAAACTCCTCTTTTCTCTTGGCGTTGGTCAGCACCAGGCTGACCACAACCTAGATATGACAGTTAGGATAAGTCCCGAAGTTCCATGGGATCAATGAATCTCATTACTTTAGGATTTAGAGCTTATCGACACACCACACATCAATTCCCCCATAGTACCAAGTCTCTGGACTAAAGGATCTAGCGCTACACATCCCCCATATATCGACAACTGAGAGGGATCTCAAAGGATCCTTAGATCCACGGTCAAAATTACTTCATGACTCCGACCTTTGGGGGTTTTGATGTTAAAACACCCCTATCCTCCTAGAGCAGTCAACGTCAGACTGACTACATCGTAGATCCGACGATTGGAATAGTTCCCAGGCATCCTCAGATCTACAACCCAGATTAGATTCGAGCTTAGTAGGATCCATATTTCTTAAGATGAATACCAAAACTTGTTGAAATCATGAAGACTGAAGCAGTCGAGGAGTTAACACCTACGCTCCTTCTCCAAATCAAACAGTTGTGATAGACCTTGGGTCCTCCCGAACAGATCTCATCCGCTCATCTTCCAAAAGAAAGAATCTTCCCCTTTGAGACTTAAATCTCGTTATCGTTCCTAATCTTCGTCAGTTCTGAAAAACTTAGGCACTAACTCACACTTTGCGATCTTTCTCCTGAGCTTAACATACTCTTTTTTCCCAGGAGACTCGAAATAGCTGGGAGTGTCAACATGCATATGGGAAACTATGACCAAGGTCGACGAACTCATAGTTCTTCTTCTTAAACTTGAGTCACTACAGGGCTCGAGCATTTACGTGTAAAAACCATATAGTTCCTTATTATTTGCTTACATACACAATCAAGCAAATATAAATGGATACAGTCTTATTATTAATGTAATGTTCCTGACTTATCTAGTCTAGGAAACATTGCTAATGTGTGTGTAGGATCAAAGGTTTACATCATATAAATGATCATACAAATAATAAAAGCGACAAAGGACTGCAAAGTTTGTATTATGATATCTCTGTGGATTACAAAATGGTCGAATGTGGCTGAATAAACTGACAATACTCGACTAGATCAACAGACAAAGGATCTTAGTCGGAATACAAATAAGCAACTGTGATTGAATATAATAACAACACTCCGCTAGATCAAAAGACAAAAGGATCTTAGTCAGAATACAAATAAGCAACTAAAAGATAATACCCAGAATATGGGAGCACTATAGAATCAATGAAGAATGATGGAAGACATGGATGATCTTCCCGGTGACTAGGGTGTGTCTTTCAACACCGAAATCAACCAACTGGTGTCTTCCTCCTGGAATACACTGAACTATCTCTCCTGAGATGCACCTCTTCTCCTCAATGACAAGTCATAATTTGCATAATGATGAATTAGGTCGCTAACCCTTCATTTATAGCTTTCCAAAACCCTAAATCATGATGAAACCCTAATTCACTGTTGACTTCCAAAACCCTAATTCACTGTTGACTTCTATTTTTAGCTCATAATGACTTAAAAGCACTTTTAACCCTTTTTAGCTCAATGTCACTTTCCGAATATAACACCTGTGACTGGAGTGACCTCTAGTAACCCTGTTTACCCCTCTTTGGTCCTGGATATAGTCTAACGAGGTGGTTTAGGCCATTAAGCCTCCTCTTTAGAGCTCTTATTTGGAAAGGGACATTACATTCCTCCCTTCTCGAAATTTCTTGTCCTCAAGCAATACCAGTCCAGGGTGTTGCAACACCTGCTTGCTCTCCCAAGTATCTTCCTCTACTGGAATCCCTCTCCATCTGATCAAACACTCTCTGATGACCTTGCTCCTCATTTTCCTCTCTCGGAACTCCAAAACCTCCTCCGGAACTAACTGCACCTGTCCCTCCTCATCCAATAGGGGAAGCTCCTCTGATGTGCCAATGAATTGTTCGAATTCCTTTTTGAGGCAAGACACGTGGAACACGTTATGAATCTTGCTGCCCTCTGGAATCTCTAGCTCGTAAGAAACCTCGCCTACTCGACGCATGATTCTGTAAGGACCATAAAATCTAGGCTTGAGCTTCTTGGCTGCACTCTTCTTCAGAGATGACTATCTGTAGGGTTGGAGTCTCAAGAAAACCAAATCTCCAACCTCAAAGCTGCGCTCTATCCTGTGCTTGTATGCACTTATATTCTGTCAGTTTTGTGTCGTCTGTAGGTTCTCTTTCAACAACTTGAGAATCTCAAACTCTCTATGATCCAATCCTTGGCCTTGGGAGCTCTTCTCTCCACGAATACCAAGTCTACCAAAGTGGGAGCATCATATCTGTACAATGCTTGGAAGGGTGTCATACCAATGCACATGTGGAAGGTGGTGTTGTAGAAATGTTCTCCTAAATGTAACCACTTTACCCATGTTCTCTGTTGTCTTCCTACATAGTTCTTCAAATACCCTTCAACCCACTTGTTGACAATCTCAGTCTGCCCATCTGTCTAAGGGTGATAGTTGGTGCTAGGTGTCAACTCTGTCCCCACCAACCGAAACAACTCTCTCCATAATGTCCTTATGAACTGACTGTCCCTGTCACTGACGATGTTCTTCGACAACCCATGAAGTCTAAAGACCTCCCTGAAGAAAATCTCGGCTACCTGAACTGCACTATACTCTGTCGGTATGGCATAGAAGTGAGAAAACTTGGTCAATCTTTCGACCACTACATAGATACAGTCCTTACCCTGGACCTTGGGTAGACCTGTGATGAAGTGCATAGATATACTCTCCCATTTCTGCTTTGGAATGGGGAGTGGCTGAAGTAGCCCTGCTAGAAGAGCATGCTCTGACTTGTTCTGATAGAAAGTCACACACTCACTGACATATCTCATAACATCTTGTTTGAGGACCTTCCATGAGAACCTCTCTCTGATCTGTCTGTAGGTTTTGAAAAACCCCTGATGGCCTGCTAGAGGTGAATCATGAACTACGGTGAGGATATTCTTCTTAAGCCCTGAATCTAGCACCAAGTAGACTCTATCCTTGTAAAATATGACATCGTCAATGACCCTATACCAGTCATCTTGTATCTTCCCATCCATCACCTCACAAGAGAACTTGTTCTTGGAATATTCCACTAACAAGTGGGATTTCCAATCTGCTAAAATATCCATCAAGGAACATGTCGCAGGTCTCCTTGATAGTGCATCGGCCACAATGTTCTTCTTCCCCTTGACATACTCTATGTCAAAGTCGAATGTCTGTACCTTCGTCACCCATTTCTGTTGGCGCTCACTGAGGTCCTTTTGCTCAAGGAAATACTTCAAACTGTTGTGATCGGTCTTGACCACGAATTTGTTGCCCACCAAATATTGTCTGAACTTGGTCAAGGCATGCATGATTGCCAACATTTCCTTGTCATAAATGGAGTACAACCTCTCAGGTTGACTAATATTTTGGATCTCAAATACAATGGGGTGTCCTCCCTGCATCAAAACTGCACCGATCCCTTCACCAGATGCGTCACACTCTAGTACAAATGTTAGGGTGAAGTCTAGTAGTCCCAACACTGGACAAGTGCCCATGAATTCCTTCATGTGATCAAAGGCTTATTGTGATTTCTCGATCCATATGAAGGCCCCATGCTTGGTAAGATCTGTCAGTGGTGCTCCAAGATGAGAAAAACCTCAAACGAACCGCCTGTAATAGCTGCACAACCCGAAGAAGCTCCTCAATTCTGTCACATTCTTGGGCAATGACCAATCCAGAATGGCCCTGATCTTCTCTTGGTGCACTTGTACCCCCTTTTCACTAATGATGTGGCCTAAGTAAATAAGCTCTATCATACCGAACTCGCACTTGGACTCTTTGGAATATAATGACTGTGCCTCCATGATGCTCAATACCTCATCCAAGTGCCTCATATGCTCTTGCCATGACCGACTGTAGATCAAGATGTCGTCGAAGAAAACCAAGACTGGTTTCCTTAACTAATCCCTGAATATATGGTCCATGCAAGACTGGAATGTAGTGGGTGCATTGGTTAGCCCAAATGGCATAACCAGGAACTTGAAGTGTCCAAAATGACATCGAAATGTCATCTTCTCTATGTCCTGCTCTCGGATGCTGATATGATGATATCCAGAGTATAGATCAATTTTTGAGAAGAAAACTGCCCCATGCAATTCATCCATCAACTCGTCAATGCGTGGGATATTGTACCAGTTCTTGATGGTTTTCTTGTTCAAGGCTCAGTAATCAATGCACATCCTCATGGTGCCATCCTTCTTCAGAACTAAGACAACTAAAGAAGCAAATGGGCTGATGCTCGGTTTGATGTGTCTCATCACCAACAATTCCTTGATTGCCTTCTCTATCTCATCCTTGAACCTCCTAGGATGATGATAGGGGGGGGTGATCATAGGTTTTCCCCCCTCCTCCAACTCAATGGTGTGCTCAAACCCCCTGTCAGGTGGTCTCCCTGGTGGAATTACCTCAAAGACCTAATGATGTTGTCCCAATAAATTATTGATCTATGTATGGTATTGTTGTCGACCTTCCGAATCCTTCTGAGTAGTGATCAAGCATTCTTCGGCATATGCTACCTCCCCATGTATAAATATCCTCTCCATCCTCTTGGCTGAAACTGTCCTGGGTGCTCCTGTCGACATACCTCTTAGAACAACCTTCTTCCCTTCCTGATCTCTGAATCCCATTTCCAAGGTTTGGTAGTTGGTAGTGATTTTTCCCAGGGTAATCATCCACTGAACTCCTAACACCACATCTGTGTCTGATAGGTCAACCACATAAAATGTGTCTCTCACTGTTTATTTTCCTAACTTCATCTCTAAGTTTGGAACTCTGTCTAGACACTCCACTGTGTGGCCATCTGCTATTGCAACATCAAACCCCTCAAACTCCTCTGTCTGAAGTGCCCGTCTTGATACTAGTGAAGCGTTGATGAAGTTGTGGGTGGCCCCACCATCTATCAGGGTGATTTCCCGTTGCCCCTGAATAATACCTATGATACGGAGGGTATCATACTTGGGAACACCATAAAGGGTCGCTATGACACCTCCCTTTGTTGGTTTCCTCCTGTTAGCCTGTTCTTGTGGTTGTGGGACTACAGGAGGATGGGCTCCTGCCAGTGTCGGTGGTCTATGGGGAGGTTGCTCCTCTGCTGGTACTAACTCCTCCTCTGAACTAGTGGATCCATTATCCTTCTCCTCCTCCTCACTTTCCACGCTGTCTGTTGCTACCTCAATATAATGAATCTCTCCCTTTCCCATGCACCTGTGGCTTGGGACCCAAGGATCTCTGCAGTTGAAGCAAATCTTCTTCCTCATAAGTTCTCGCCTAGTCTCATCATCCAACTTCTACTTTCCCTTCCATTCTCTCTGGAATGGATTCCTGTCTCGATCCCTCTGGGGCACAAATGGTTTGGAGAAAGTTTTAGTCTTTGGCACTGAGTCTGCCAGATCTTGAGTGCGAAGGATGACATCTTGCAAAGTGGGAGGCCTATATGCCTTCAACCATCCTCTCAAAGGCTCTATGAGTCCTTCTGTGAATAGCATGATCAGCCTGGGCTCTGATATATCTGTCACTGCCACGGCTACCCACTGAAACTCTGTGATGAATGCCTTTGCTGTGCTAGTTTGTCTCAACTGGGCTAGATCCATGAAGTGTATCTCAGGATCCTTCCTGTCAAACCTGTCCATGAGCCTATATGTAAACTCCCTATAGGAGGTGATGTGACTGTGACCCAATGTCACCAGTCCATGATACCGCCACTTGCGTGCCTCACCCTCCTAGTGTAAGGTCGCGAAACTGATGGCCTCTTTCTCGGTCATCTGGTTGAGCTTGCAATACATGTCTAGCTTCTGTACCCAAGCTCTGACAGTGTATTTGGATGATCCATAGAAAGAAGGGATGGTGAGTTTCCAAACTTTTCGGAGGAAATCGAGGTTATGCCCCTGCTGCTGTTGTGGTCCTCCCCTCTGCGGCTCTCTGGGGTGGTTCCTGAGTCTGAGTCCACAGTACTCGACTAAGGTCATGTCCTGATGGAAGTCAGAACCCAATGCTGCGTACTCGCTCCTATACTCTGCAATTTCATCGGCATGAGTGGGTGGCCTCTGTGTTATCGGTGGCGGTGCTGCTAACAAGGGTGCACTCTGGAAACTGGGAAACAAGTGTCTAGGAATCCTACTCTCAGAGATGTATGTATGAGAGGGTGACTGGGGTCTACTTCCTGCTCTCGAGTTCCCCTGTGCTACATGTGGTACTTTTGTATATGGGGTGCCTACTCTAGCCAATCTATTAACCACCTGTGCCAAGGATTGAGACATGGTCCGTTGACTAGATAACATATCATTGATAACTTGCATGAAATTTGCCTCTGGATCTACGGGGGCCTTGCCATTGCACTCTGGTCACTCATATCTGTCTCCTAGCATCCTCTCAACCTCGTGCTCAGCCTCATGCTCTGCCCTTCTCTCTACTTCTCTGTGTGCCTCTTCCGCTTCCTCTGAGCTAGGAGGAAAAGGGGGAAAATCATGCCTATGCCTTCTTTCCTGATGCCTGTTGTAAGTGACATATTCGTCACCTACGTGTTCACGTCCCTCTGGGTCTTCTGCTGCACTCATTGTCTTCAGTCATAGGCTGGAAGGACTAAAGCTCTGATACCACTGTAATGTTCCTAACTTAGCTAGTCTAGGAAACGCTGGTAATGTGTGTGTAGGATCAAAGGTTTACAACATATAA
This sequence comes from Picea engelmannii, assembly GCA_009831015.1. NCBI lineage: Eukaryota > Viridiplantae > Streptophyta > Pinopsida > Pinales > Pinaceae > Picea > Picea engelmannii. Next base: position 90,758 of record ML785181.1, read on the forward strand.
ATGCGACAAAGGACTGCAAAGTTTGTATTATGATATCTCTGTGGATTACAAAATGGTTGAATGCAGCTGAATAAACTGACAATACTCGACTAGATCAACAGACAAAGTATCTTAGCCGGAATACAAATAAGCAACTGCAGCTGAATAAAATAACAACACTCGGCTAGATCAAAAGACAAAAGGATCTTAGCTGGAATACAAATAAGAAACTAAAAGATAATACCCAGAATATGGGAGCACTGTGGAATCAATGAAGAATGATGGAAGACCTGGATGATCTTCCCGGTGACTAGGGTGTATCTTTCAACACCGAAATTAGCCAACTGGTGTCTTCCTCCTAGAATACACTGAACTATCTCTCCTAAGATGCGCCTCTTCTCCTCAATGACAAGTCATAATCTGCATAATGATGAATTAGGTCGCTGACCCTTCATTTATAGCTTTCCAAAACCCTAAATCATGTTGAAACCCTAATTCACTGTTGACTTCCAAAACCCTAAATCACTGTTGAAACCCTAATTCACTGTTGACTTCTATTTTTAGCTCATAATGACTTAAAATCACTTTTAACCCTTTTTAGCTCAATGTCACTTTCCGAATATAACACCTGTGACTGGAGTGACCTCTAGTAACCTTGTTTACCCCTCTTTGGCCCTGACTATAGTCTAACGAGGCGGTTTAGACCATTAAGACTCTTCTCTGGAGCTCCTATTTGGAAAGGAACATTACAATCAAGCCAACATACACATCCCAGAAACATTCATAGGATATCCAACTTTAATTCACAGTTACGATTCACTTACACGGGATATGAGAATACTTATCTATTACATCTTACAACCAACTAACTGAATGTGGGTGTTCACCTTCCCACCCAACCATAGGCTTAGAGGCATTCATTATTAGCACTCTGGCCACCCCCGTGTCAAGCCATGATATCACTAGGGAATTTATGTCAATTCTCAACGATCTTTTCTCTTTCACATCTTCTGTGAGGTTTATTAGATGCTTCCTCAACATCAAGCTCATGGCCTTCTGCTCAGGTCCCATTCTCATCAAACTCTCAAATATTTATTTCTTTGTTACAACCTCGACGAGGTTTATTAGATGCTTCCTCAGCATCGAGCTCACAGCCTTCTTCTCATTCTCAATAGGATTTCTCCCTCGCGATATCCACTCTTATTTCCATCCTTTTCTTGTCTTGCATGCACACCCATCCTTGGGAAGGTTCCCCTTCCTATCCTATTCCTTCTGTCAGAAGGAAACTTGGGTCAGTCTAGGTCTACAGGACCCTGTGGTACTTCGGGCTAACATTCTGCAGCTAGGCCATGCTTGCATTCATGGGGGTGGTTGATGGTTCAATCACTGGTCCTTTCTTCATTAACTAATTTCTCTCCTTGGGATCCAGAGGAGGTTTATTATCCGCATCAAAGGGAAGTTAGGGTTCATTTGACATAATGAACCCTCTCTTATAGTTTTCACATTATTTCCTCTAGTGATATCATGGCCATTACTTTCAAGGCTTCACCCCCACAATTAGTTGTTGGAAATTCAAAAAATAATACATTGACATTGTTCCCATGCCATAACATGGTGATTGTGATTAATGAATAATTACAAGATGGGGGAAACATGGGTGTTACAATCCCCTCCCACTTAAAAAGCAACATCGTCCTCGCTGTTCTTTCTTAGTAACACCTATCATGCCTTTCTCATTCAGCTGCTTTGCAAATCCTGATCCTCTTCCTTGGTCAGGTCCTTTCCAGACCCTTAACCTTCGTCACCCACCTTCAATAATTTTTTTGGACAACGAGCACATTAATCACAGTTTCATGCGAGAACATTTTATTGTTGCATAAAATTCTAGAAAAAAATTCACAACTTAGCACAATACTCATCTGCGCAGTTTGTGGATTTGTATCCACATGGTTGTCTTGTTATCTAGGCTCATTGTTTTTCCTGAACATACCCATTGTGTGCATGATCCCAATCAATATTTTACAAGAACTATCAAAGTCTCCTCTTCCTTGCTGTCACTCATCTTCCGGGCCCAGGCTCTGGCATCCCCTTTGCTTTCTGCAATTTCAACATTCCTCAGCCAAAAAAATTGTTAGTTCTCATGCACATTATATTTTCATTGCACAATTGCAGTGGTTCACACACAATTTCAGGACTATGCACACTAACAATCAAATGCATTCTGTTCAAAGAAAATACCATTCCTTGTGGTTTGGATCAATAGGTAATTAGTATTCCTTATGGATTTATAACACTTCCATATCCAAGACTCTTTTCTTCCTGCACTTTCAACTTCAATCAACCAAACAAATTGTTAGTTTCCCATGCACATATATTTTCACTCCACCTTTATACCATCATCACAAACAATTCTTAAATTGTGCATTCTAACAATCAAATCACTTTTATCTATTCGATGATATAAAGAAAAAAAAAATTCATTCCTTACACATGCATAAGTTCAATATATCAACCTTTCTAGACGCAATTCAACATTAAGTGAATTTAATCAATGTGCCAATGTCCATGGCCACATTCACACATAATGTTCCCTTGTATTGATTTCATATTATCACTTTTCAGGTTAGGCACTCTCGCCAAGGTGTGTTGGAATTCAACCAACTTATTACCATATGGATCTCTGTCCATATTTATTATTTTAACAGAACCATATTTTCTACTCCGAATCGATCATAGCCTTAAATCGTCACTCATGAAACTCAAGGTTTCACATGAATGTCTTTAATCATTCCTTGGTTGATCAATGCATTCATGACATATCAGTTCATGAATTATTCCAAGGATTACAAACAATCTTTACTACCAGAGGTTCACACCTCCATCATTCAGGTTCTCCTTCCTAAATCATACCCTACTTGGGTATCCAAGGCATACAACTGCCTTTCAAAAGTTCATGCATAACATTAAGAAAATAAAATATTTTAGAAGGGGTTCTTACCAAATCCCTTCATACCTTGTGCCACATAGGCATGAACAATTTTATACCAGTTCTTGGCTTCTAGCACCCTCTTTCTTATTTTTTTTTAGCTCATCAACAATTCTTTATGGGGACTTTTACAGCCCTATCAACAATATTTCAACTGCAGCCTTCTCATGGTCATCCTCTTCTTGAGGTTTCCCATCATTGGAAAATGTCTTCCTCAACAACTCCAATTCCTTTCTATACATAGCATGCATCATCATAATCACAATTACATTAATTGTAATATTAAATAAAATGCATGTATCATAACATTCAAATCCATAAAACATCTTCAAAATTTCCTAGCATATCTTTATGCACTTCATCACATTATCCTAAAATGTTTTCATGAGTGCAACACCAACAGTTATTGGCTGCTTCTACAGTCATACAACTATCTCATTATGGTGTCAAAACATTTAATCCCATCAGCACACCAGTTTCTCGTCCCAGAGAAAAACATAATGCACAACAAGAAAAGAGTCAGGGCTCTTCCCTTTTCCAACTCCTTCTACATGGTCTGGGACCTTCAGTCTAGCTGAGTTATTTCTAAAGCCTTACTAACCTTGCTTGATGTGGCTTCAACCAAGACTATTCAATCAAACATACTTATTTGTTCAATATCCCTTTTCCAGTTGTACTTGTTCTCACGGATGTTCATATAAAACCTACAACTCTGTAAGCAATTCAGAGTTTCTTTGGAAGTGAGAAGGTATTTCCCTTTCCTTGCCTTCGCAATTTACTACCTGATGGGATCTTCCTTCTCTTTTCCTTGAGAAGTCTTAGTTAGGCTTCACCCTAAAATTTTTGGATACGTCAGCATGCTTTAAGAAAAAACTTTATGTTCATGACGAGTCATGAACTTGTGCATTCTACACATTATATTTTTAGTTACCGGAATGGTCAACATTCAGTTGTTAGTCTTCCACTTACACATTTTTTTTTTAAATGTACTCTGGGATCCTGATGTACATGTACACACACACACACACACACACACACACACACACACACACATATATATACACTCTTATAGCTCATTGCTTAGTCCTCAACAATAATTAAGGTTGTGACTCAGTTCTCCTGACAGAGTCTTCACACAGTTCCCCCACAGGGACTCCTTTAGCATGAAAATTCCTTATTGCATATCCATAATTATAGCTGATGGCCTCAACCTTGAGTTAACTTCAGCTTGTTATCATGCATTCTTAAGGAATATAAACATGCATTTTTGTCATGCATCCAAATTATGTATCGATACATATTATGGTTTTGTTAACTTACATCCATGATGTATTTAACCATATGCATAATCAAAAGCCTATGTGTAGCTTCCATGGGTATATTTCACAGCCTGCACACATCTCTACTTTAAAATTAGTCAACTCATGATTGTTCAAAATTATTCTCATGTGATCCTCAAGGCATAATCATTTTCCTCTTATCCTAACAATAGACCATCCTTTCTCATTTACTCTTTCATTTATTTATACTGGCATTTCCTGGGGAAATGGAGTACATTCCCCTTAAGCTATCATTCAAAACAGAGCTTTCATAACTCTTCATAATGGAGTCAACCATGCATTCATGGTATTCATTCAATCTTGGTAAGTGCAATGCTTGTCTCTCATTTCACTCATTTAGGCAGTCACCTTGTGCCTTTAGTATACCTATACTCTTACATCATACATGTGCATTAATTGCACATTTAGTATCACTCACACCTAGTTGGTATTAATATCAGGCTTCATATCAAGAAGCTTTACGATGCATTAGATCCATGCTCTTAGGTATAATTAAATACAACTAATCATTCATCATGCAAGCTTATTGCTTTCACCTTTTTCCATGTCATTCACACACATGGACATATCAGAGTTCTATATCCTTCTCCCAAGGTTCTTCAAATAATTCTTATGATAAGTCTCATATGAACAATCAACATTAAGCTTCCCTCTCAGTTGAGAGCTTGCAGTCATATTATTCTCGTTAATTATGTATACACATATTTGTGTATATGCAGGTGCACCTCTTGCACCTCTTTATTCATATTGATAATTTAGTTTTATCATTAGTGTTCTTTAGTTCACTTACATGACTAATCTCACAGTCACAACTCATATTGATGTTGCCCTCTCTTCATGATAATAACCAACAAAGGTTACTTTTCTCTCTTTTGTACGATAACAACTAGCAAGAAAACACTCTTTCCTTAATTTCCATAGATCATTACCCAACGTATAAATACAATATGGGAAATCAAAACCATGCCCAAGGTAACAGGGCAGCCAATTTGGCTTCCAGTTGGTCTTGATTAGTAGACCTCTCAATCAAGGAGATCCTTTTTTCTTGCTTACGAGGTTACCCCAACAACCATTTTCATTCAGGGTGTTAACTCCCCGACTGTCATTAGGTCATTATGGACCCATACAGGCCAACTACAGGTCTTACAATACCACTATCCATAGGTTTCACCGAGTCTATTTTCATGTTACATTCGTGCAACCTTCATCGTATGCATTACAACACGTTCACATATGGAATTTTCATTCCTCGACAAGTACTTATGCCACTATGCATTTTTCACAACAATGAGCTCATAGTCTGACTCATATACCCATTTCACTTTTCCCTTTATGGGAATTAGTGATCCAGGGGATCAAATTTAGCTCAAGAATCAAAGTGCTCAGAATCACTTAAAATCATTTGTGTGCATAGGCCTCGTTGTTACAAACCCAATGCAACTTGAACAGGATCAAACAGACGTCGTATGAGAAATATATCACATTTTGTTCATTTTACCAAACATGCAAAAAAATTTCCTGACTATTCAGTTTGTACAGTGCTGACGTGGCAGTTGACCGTACAGGTCGTACGGTTGTACATTGATGTGGCAGGTGTGTTGGAATGATGACTAGACAAGTTTTGGCAGATAGGTGGGTGAATCACATCTCAACACGTGTCATCTTGGTGGGAGAATGTAATGGTGCCACGTGGCTCGGTTGTGGGCTGCCACGTGGCACCCCTCCTTTGGTTGGCAATGGAAAAATTGTATGTGACTCCGTAGGAGTCGAACCCATGAAATCTGGGCATGGGGGAAGAGTCTTGGTAGGGCTTGGATACCAACCTTCCCATGGTGTTTCTTACCATGTAATGTTCAATTGTATTATTTGAATTTGAAACAATGTAATTTCGATGGAGTAAAGGGCTGGGGCCTAGCCCCAGCCCTCGACATGTTTATATAGAACCACACCATATGACTGTTGGCGCACACAGATTTATTTATGGATTTAAGCCCTGTTCCATTACACCACATTTCCACACTATTAAACTTTGGCGCGATATTATTGCAGTATCAGCCCTCGATCACATGTGTTATCGCATATGACCCTCCATTTAAAACATTGGGTGCAGGAGTTTGGTACGCGGGATTTTACATTGGTTTAGCCTTGGCGCTTTCCATATGTCATTACCATATAACTCCACTCCTATACCTTTTGGCACGGTCAGTTAATTTGGCATTCAGCGCCGGTCTACCATATGACCCACTCCAGTGTTAGCCCGCGGTCTATATACATGCATATGATCATAAAACTTGGCACGAAAAACACTGTAGTTTATCCCCATTTGGGTATGGCCATGGTTTTTAATAGCATAAGACCTTTCCACTTGAATGTAGGTGGAAATTTGGGGCATGGTTAATCCACAAAGCCCGTTTTAGGTGCTGGGACATGGCCACATGCCCCCCATGCGACCAACACCTCCGCCCTTATAGGCGCCTAGTCCGCTAACTGTTTGACATATTGCCCTATTTTGCAGGATGCGCACGGTGTTGGGTTTTAGGCCGAACAATGCTGCGGGAACCAAGTTGGTCATTCACATGTGCGTTTTGGCGAGCAGGTACAACAAACTTGAAGGGAAAAACTTCCAAGAGGTGTAACTTCTTCATTTTTTGGCCAAACCAGGTGTCGAAAAAGCCCATCTTGGGGTTTTTGGACGTTCTGAAGCCATTAAAGACATCTATATTGTATTATGAGCATTGTAAGAGGAAGTTTTAAGCATAATGGAAATGATCCAAGGGAATTTGGACCAAGAGATGTAGCCCAAGATAGGGGTGAACTCCTTTATCATTTTATGTGTTATGTGTTCATTGTTAATGGTTTTTATCAGTCTGATATGATGCTCATGCTTAAGTAAAACTCACTAATTTTATGTGTTATTAAACTGATCCTATTACCCAAACACATGCCATTTTACACTTGCAATTTTAAGAGATAAGTGTTCCTCATTTTTAAGATCTATTGGAAACATATTCATTCCATTTTCAGATCATTTGGTATCAGAGATTTGGTTTTTGAAGACTTGATTGTTTGCAATTTGTTTTTGTTTTTCTAATGCTTACAAGGTTGAAGCTCACAAGAGGAGAAGGTCAACTTGTAGAGCCAAGTTCTCAACTGTCAAGAAGGAGAACTATCAAATCACCACAAGTTTCAAGGAGATTTTCACCAAGTATGGCTCATGAGGACAGCCATGGAACTCTTCCTTTAGAAGAGGAAACTTTGAAGAAATATTTCTTTGATATGGTTGACAAGGTCAAATTTTTGTTTGATGAAAGGAATGCAAGATTGCAAGGTGAAAGATCCAACCCTCCAAAGGGCACTAGAGAGAGTGATGATAAAACTCCAAAGGGAAATGGAGGGAGTGGTGATTCTCCACCTCCTTCACCTCCATCTTCCACCTCTTCGACCATTTCACAACCACCTCCAAATTCTCCAAAAGAGCATGGTAAAAATCCTTTACAAACTCCTTTTCTAAAGCTTGATATTAAGTTCGAATTGCCAATGTACAATGGAGAGGTAAATGATGAGAAATTAGATAACTGGATTCATCAGATTGAAGTGTATTGTAGGATACAAAGAATCACAGATGATGAAACTAAGATTCATCTTTCTTCTTTAATATTGGACAGTGTAGCACTCATTTGGTGGGAAGACAAAACTCAAGAGGACATGAAGAAACACGGTAAATGTTTATTCTCTTGGAATGATTTTATTGTTTCAATTAAAAGTCAATTTTATCCATTAGCATACATGCAGAAATCCATTATGGATTGGAAAAACTTTAGGCAAGCTAAAGGGAAAGATGTGCAAAGTTTCACTCAAGAATTTAGGAGAAGACCTTTGGTTTTGGGTGTAGATTTTTCTTGACAAGATACTTTGCTCAAATACATTGGAGCTTTGCATAGCTACTTGAGGCATACAATGCTTATCTTTAATCCTTAAAATCTAGATGAAGTATGTGTGTAGGCTACTCATTTAGAGGCAAGAGGAAGGAATGAACATCAAAAGGGAAACAAGAAGTATTTTAATGGAGACAAGGGAAAGAGGAAGTTTGAAGGAAATGGAAAGAAAAATGCTTCAATAAAGAAAGAGAGAGAGAAAATATATTGTAAACATTGTTCAAAGGATGGCCATGATGAAGACCATTGTTGGAAACTTCATCCTCAAAAGAGACCCAAAAATTTCAACAACAAAGAGAAACCAAACATTGTTGCAACTGTACAACAATATTTAGGATCTGATTCGGAAGATGAAACAAAAATCACAGCCATGGGTTTTCAAGGTAAGAATTTTGTTGCAAGTACTAGTTCTTCAAATTCTGCCATCAATGAAACTCAACATGAAAAATAAAGGATAGATCTTTTCCACATAAGGGTAATTTCAAAACATACTCTTTTTGATACGAGATCACAAGAAAACCTTATTTTTGAAGACATTGTCAAGAAACTAGATTTGGAAACTACTCCTCATCCTAAACCATACCCTCTAGGTTGGATATGTGACAATGCCAAATTGCATGTGACAAGAAGGTGTAAATTCAGATTTTCCATCGCTGCAAACTATATAGATGAGGTAGAGCTTGATGTTATTCCATTGGATATTTGCGGTATTGTGTTTGGAATCCCATACTTATATGATAGGAGAGCCATTTTCCATCGTCATGAGAACAAGTATGATTTGTTTAAAAATGGTGTTGAGTACATTGTTAGAGAACACACAAAGAAGATGAATTTGTCACTTACAAATGTTGGACAAATGAAAAGACTAGTCAATGCTAGTAAGAATCTTGTACTTTTGATGACTAAATCCAAAGACAATGATGAAGAACAAGTTCTCAAAGGATGTGATACAAAGTTACAATCTAATTTTTATGAGGTTGATAACGAAAATGTTGAGATGTTTTAGGAACCAAAGGGATTGCCTGCTAAAAGGGGTGTCCAACAAGAGATTCTATTGCAACAAGGAGGTCCTCTTCCAAACATTGATATGTGCAGGATGTCAGTCAGGGAGAATGTTGAAAATAGAAAACAAGCCCAAGAGTGGCTTGATAGAGGGGTCATCAAACCAAGCACTTCACCATGCAGGTCACCAATTGGTTTGGTACCAAAGAAATATTGTATATGGCGAATGTGGGTAGATTTCAGAGCCATGAACAAGACTACAAATATGATTGTTGAAGGATACATATGGAAGAAAGCTTTGAAAGAAAAGAAAGCTCCATTGCATGCCTTGACAAGTTATGTTTTCCACTTGGTGATAAGGTATAAGAAATAATTTTATGATAAAGTTGTTGATATGCTTACTAGGCCTATTGTTAGTGCTTTAGTCATTTACAAGCATAATATTATCATGCATGAGAGCTATTGGGAACAATATGCTATAGATGTTGATTTCAAAGATTTTTATGCAAATTTATGTCGTGCTAACCAAGTTGAGGAGTTGGATTCCTATGTGCATGGTAAACTTTTGTATCTTGTCAAGCTATGTTTTTCATGGGGTGAAAGAGTCAATGGGATAAGGGAAGCACGGTCTTCTCTTGTTGCTGGCCATTTTGGCATGGGCAAGACTATGGATAGATTGCAAAGAAAGCATCCTAAGTTTTGGGATGAGAATCTACATTAAATTCAACATGCTTATAACCAGGCCAAGAAGTTCTTTGAACCAATTCAGTTTGTACAACAAACCGTTCAAGAATAGTTGAGAAAGAGCCAAGCCAAATACACAACAAGGCATGACAAATTTCGTATTGGTCTCAAAGGCACCAATTCAAGAAAGGTTGGATGGATTGAGATTGTAAAGGTTGGGGAACTGTACCCTCATCTACAGATTGACTAAAAGTAGTCTTTTGGAGGTCCAAAATCTTCCCAATGCGGAGGTGTGATCCAGGGGATCAAATTTAGCTCAAAAATCAAAGTGCTCAGAATCACTTCAAATAGCATGTGTGAATAGACCTCATCATTACGAACCCAACACAACTTTAATAGGCTCAAACATACGTCGTATGAGAAAGATATCGTGTTTTGTTTGTTTTTCCAAACATGCAATTTTTTTGCTGACTATGCAGTCTGTACAATGCTAACGTGGAAGTTGATCGTATAGGTCGTACGGCCGTACAGAGACATGGAAGGTGTGTTGGAATGATGACTGGACAAGTTTTGGCAGACATGTGGGTGAATCACATCTCAACATGTGTCATCTTGGTGGGAGAATGTAATGGTTCCACGTGGCCCAGTCATGGGCTGCCACATGGCACCCCTCCTTTGGTTGGCAGTGGAAAAATTGTATGTGACTCCATAGGAGTCAAACCCGTGAACTCCGGGCATGGGGAAAGAGTCTTGGTAGGGCCGGGATACCATCCCACCCACTTTGTTTCTTACCATGTAATGTTCAATTGTATTATTTGAATTTGAAACAATGTAATTCTGGTGGAGTAAAGGGATGGGGCCTAGCCCCAGCCCCCGACACATTTATATAGAACCACACCATATGACTGTTGGTGCACGTGGATTTATTTCCAGAGTTAATCCCTGGTCCATTACACCACATGTACACACTTTTAAACTTTGGCATGGGATTATTGTAGTGTCAGCCCCTGATCACATGTGTTATCGCATATGACCCTCCATTTAAAACGTTGGGCGTGGGAATTTGGTACGCGAGATTTTACATTGGTTTAGCCCTGATGCTTTCCATATGTCATTACCATATAAATCCACTCTTATAATTTTTTTCGCAGTAAGTTAATTTGGCATTCATCCCCGGTCTACCATACGACCCACTCCAGTGTTATCGCGCGGTCTATATACATGCATACGACCGTAAAAATTGGCACAGAAACACTATAGTTTAGCCCCGTTTGGGTATGGTCATGGTTTGTAACAGCAAAATACCTTTCCACTTGAATAGAGGTGGAAATTTGGGGCATGGTTAAGACGTGAAACCTGTTTTAGGCATTGGGGCGTGGCCACATTCCCCCCATGCGACCAACACCTCCGCCCTTATAGGCGCCTAGTCCCCTAATTGTTTGATAGATTTCCCCATTTTATGGGATGTGCACAGTGATGAGTTTTAGGCCTAGAAACATGGTGGGAGCCAGGTTGGTCATTCACAGGTGTGTTTTGGTGAGCAGGTACAACAAGCTTGAATGGGAAAACTTCCAGGAGGTGTAACGTCTTCATTTTTTAGACAAACCAGGTGCGGAAAATGCCCAGCTAGGGGTTTTTGGACATTCTGAAGCCATTGAAGCCATCTATTTTGTATTTTGATCACTATACGAGCACTTTTTAAGAATAATTAAAATTATCCAAGGGAAGATGGACTAGGAGATGTAGCCTGTAATGTACCCCAAATTTACCAATAAAAAAAATAAAATTTGAGGAACATTAAATCTTCTTTCTCTCTGAACAACTTGTTCTAGAAGACTTATAGTTAATACAAGTAGGTAATTATCATCGTTGTTAACTTTTGCGAGGCTCATATTTTCTATTTATCAAAACGATGAACTGTCATCTCAAAGATTCTAACTTTGACTTACCTCATACCGCACAAAAATTATATACAGAAGAGAAAGGGTGACTTTGATATACCTTAACCTCTTGGATTTCAAGCATATCTACAATGATTAACCTTTCACATTTAAACATTGACCTTTATAAACCTTCAACCCTACTAGTATTATAATCCTTCCAAATATGTGTTTGTATTATACATAGGACTCTCAGTCCTATACTCATTTCTAAGCATAGACTTCCATGTTAGCACACATGAGCAAACCCCATTCGACATTATGAAATAAATCTCCCTACACAATAGATAATGTTCATGTCATAAAGGATCAAAGGCATGTACCTTTAATGAAAAGGTTACAGGCCTAACATAAAGGTGATTATACATTACTTTAAATGACCGAACAAAGGCCTTGTGTTCACTAGTCGTGATTAAAACTTTGGAATATTATTATCATCGTTGTCTTTCAAAAAATCTCATCGATAACAAACTGTTATTCACGCCTTAACTGAACGATAAAAATAGATTTTATAATCTTGTGTATTGTGCCTTAAAGGAGCTTTCCTCTCTCGCAATAACTCAGTATGAAATGGAAAGGGTTTTGTCAGACGTGAGTTAAAACCTTTGTTCAGTCCATTAATGGAGACCCCGCGAAAGGTAATCTCGAGGTTGCCACTAGACTCCGCGTCCAATACAATTGTGCCACCTCCATCTCGTCACATTGTCATATGCAGTCTTCATACTTATCACTATTACTCTACGCGGTGAAGGGTTTCCAGGCTATTGTGAGTCTTCTGTGTGGTGCTTCAGTGCTAGCTCTGTGATTTTCCTTCGGCGAGGAAGGCCAACGACCTGGAGAGCTTTACCTGGTGGAAAGCATACAAGGCTATGTAAAAGTATGGTATGTTTGCGACATGCTTATGCTATCGCTAGTCAGGTGGTACTTTTGGGAGGTTTTTATCATAGTGAAAATAACTCTGCAACTATTATTCTTTACGATTTCTAGTGAAGGTTCTCTCCTTTATTATTATTTAACTCACTCGACTATTTCTTCCGATCATGGATAGATATACAGTGGTGATGTCTTGCGTCTTCTTTCGTGAGGTAGTCATTCATTTTTGTAGAGGCCATTAACTTGTGAAGTCTCCTACACATGCGGTTCTTAGCTTTTGATTCGGGGATAGTCCCTAATGTATTTAGGGTTCTGTCAAGCAACAAATACCCTCCGTCATTTTCTTTGTTGTGTAACCTGGTATTTATTTTCTCACAGCATACCTATTGTTATAAAACTAGTGATGAAACCCTATTAAAAATACCTCTAAAATAACTTGATGCCAATTGTTCTTGTATAAGAATGAATGCTAAAGTTCTCTGACAAGACCCATATCTTCTTCATGAGATTTCTTCGTCAGGGAAAGGTATCGATCTTCATTGTTTAAACTTACTCCTTTTTATTTTTTTATTTTAAAGGGTTGTCCCCTACTATGTTCGTTGTAGATTTTGTTTTGGTTTAACCTTAATCTTTGAGTTATCGGCTTGTTGTATTCGTCCCTCTATGGAAACTTGCATATTCGGATTTAAAGGGATGAAGTCGTAGGTCAAATATGTAGTTGCGGTGAGGATTTCTTGACTGTTAAGTACGTTTTATTTTAATCAAGGATATTCTATTCACCTCGTTCGTGCCTGTAAAAGTATGTATACAAGTTACGATTTTCATTGTGTAGGTCATTCCAAGGATTAATAACTTTAACAAATTTTAACCTTATTCTTCGTTCTAGAAATCCGGTAATTAATCTGTCTAAAACCCCTCGTTTTCGTGTGAAAAAGGAACAGGGATTTAGGTATCCAAAACCATGTTATGGTTTCGTTGTTCTTTGTCAACAATCCTGTAATTATTTTTGTAAGTATGAGGGCATAAATCTCCTAGCATTTTCTGTGATCCAAAATCGTGCATTTTCTATGGAGTACGTTTTATATTGTACGTTATTTATAATTATGGGTTTACGATTGCTTCTTGTTATTTTATTTTTCTGAAAATATTGATTAAAGTTAGATTACTATAATCTAATGATGGGACCCATGTTTAACTGTGAGGGTACCCATGAAGAAATCCTTGGCCCACTCCACCCCTTCGGGTCTATGGATGACTTTCTCATTGATGCAAAGAGGAAAGACGACATTTTCTCCCAAAACCACAAGCTAAGTGTAGTCTTTACTTTCATCTGCGTTACTTCTTTTTGTAATCATTTTTCCCTAGTAATTATTCTACATTCAGTATTTGAAATTTTGTTTACTTCCAATTAAATACTAATTATATTTTTCTTGGTCTCCTTACAAGACTGTGCACATTCGACGTCCCCGGATTTCAGGACAGCTTCCTGTGAAAAGTTACTCGAGTTCCATTTTATAGTGCTCTTAAAATATTAACCCGGGTTTTATCGAATGAAATAGTTTTGTCCTAGAATACAATTATCGTGGGAATTTATACCAAACCCCTATATCAACGGGTTATGTGTATATTCAATTTGTGTTATGTAGAGTTGAAGACTTATTTAAGTATCGGTCCGACTCTGGGATATGAAACATGTTTATATGTATTTACAATACCAAATATTTTCCTCTGTGTTATTGTAATGAAAAAAGACTGTAACTATTGGCTCCAATGTCTAGTCACTTTAAATGGAAAACTCGAATCTCAAGTTATGTAACAGTCAGTCATTAGTTTATGTGTATTAGATATTTTATAACTCAAGACTCTAATTCGGTAGAAACATGTACTCATGTAATTAAATTCTATTTTATACCCCTTCTGGGTCTACTTTGATCTTTACAAAAATTCAAATGTTCTTGAGTTATTCATATAGTTGCGCATCTTCCAATCCACATAAATATGTATATGCATATATATTTATATGTTTCCAGAATTTATGTTTAGTACTTTCACAGTTAAATATTACTTGAATCTTATTATCTATATGTGTGTGTTTGCATGGCTGGTAGAGGTTAAAATAACCCTGAACATATTCTATTTTATTTACTTATAGACATACCCCATGTACCTTTCGTAACCAACACGCAATAGCTCTATTTCTTCCTTTATTAACAAAATAAAATTGTTCTTGTAAAAACTAACACATAATAGCTTATTACTTCATTCATTAACAAAATAAATCTGTTCCTACAATAGATAACACACAATAGTCTTATTACTCCATTCATTAACAAAATAAATCCATTCGTACAACAGATAACAATAATTCTATTACTTCATCCGTCAACAAAATCAAACCTCCAATGATTCATCCTATAATTCCTTTTATCCCACTTATCCATTATCTAACAAATAGAATTCATATCGTTCTACTAATTCTACTTAGCCATTATCTAGCAATAATTTTCCAATTTCGAAATTAACAAAAATGGAAATAAATTCCTAAGTATTTTTAGACTTAATAATAATTTATTTTTGGGGATATTACATCCTTTCCACCTTCGATGCAACACTGTCCTTAGTTTTCGTTCCTTTCTCGAAACAGGGTTGGATGAGATTTCTGCAAATCTCCCTCCAATTCCCAAGTGGCCTCCTTAGGGCTAAAGTGCTTCCATTGCACTTTTACCTGGGTGATGGTTTTTTTCCGTAGTGCTATTTCTCTCCTGTCCAGAATGCGCAGAGGTTCTTCTTGGAACTCACCTTCTAGTTCCACCTGCACCATGTTCCAATCGATCATGTGAGTAGGATCATGAAAATAATTCTTTAACAAAGAGACATGAAATACATTATGAATTTTCAGATTTGCAGGAAGTGCAAGTTGATATTCCATGGGTCCAATTCGAGCTAAGATATCTAAAGGGCCACAAAACCTGGGCGCTAACTTGGAACAATTTCTTAGCTTTAGTGAACTTCTTTTGGCTTTGACTTTTAAATAAACGTAGTCTCCAACTTGGAATTCCTGGTGTCGTTTTTTAAGATCTGCGTAACTTTTTTGTTTGTCCTGTGCTTCCTTTAAATTTTGTTGTACTTTTCTTACCATATTCTCCATTTCCTGGTGCATTTCTAGTCGCACCATGAGTCTGTCAACTAGGTTATCACAGGTAATTGGAGTTGTACACTTTATGTCGTACAATACTTCGAAGGGGATCATCTTAGCCGATGTCTGGTAACCATTGTTGTACGCAAATTCCACCAAGTGCAGGTAGTCTTCCCACTTTCTTGGTTTTGTCCTTATGTACATTCATTGCATATCTTCCATGATTTGGTTTGTTCATTTGGTCTGCCTATCCATTTTTGGATGGTAGCTCGTGCTGAAATTCAAGTTAGTATTTAACCCTGCAAACAATTCTTTCCAAAATGTAGATGTAAATTTTATGTCTCTATCCAAAATCACCATTTTAGGAAAACCATGCAGTCAAAAAATTTCTTTCATGAATATTTCAACGATGTTAATAGCTTTAAAAGTAGAATTTACAGGAATAAAGTGTGCAGACTTACTAAGATTATCGATTACTACCATAATTGAATCATTATGTTTTTGAGTTCTAGGCAAACTTGTGATAAAATCAAGTGATATAGTCTCCCATTTCCATTCTGGCACAGGTAGAGGCTGCAACAGGTTGGTTGGATGCTAGTGTTCTGCTTTCACCTGTTGACAATCTTGTCACTTAGCTAAGTATTTTGCGGTTTCACCCTTCATATTAGGCCAATAAAATAACTTTCTTAGTGTTGTTACCATTTTCTGGTATCCTGGATGACCAGAATACGGTTTCTTGTGTACTTCGTCCAAAACTACTAACTTTAATTTAGCAGACTCTGGTATGTATAATCTATTTTTTAATCTTAGTAGACCATTTTTGTCCAAACTCAGATATGTTATGTCTAAATTATCTCCATTATTTCGTAAATCTGCCACTATTTTAATGTAATTTTCGTCATTATTACTTGCATCCCTTATCCTTTGCTCAAGGTCGCTTTCAACCCTACTAATGTTCATTTCAAATAGCCCATGAATTCTTCTACTTAAAGCATCTGCCACCTTATTTTCCTTACCCTTGATGTGTATTATCTCGAAGTCGAATTCGCTCAAGAAGGCTAGCCATCTTGTCTGCCTTGCGTTAAGGTCTGGTTGACTAAACACAAATTTCACACCATTGTTATTGGTCAACAACAGGAATTTTCTGCCAGTGTTGCCACATCTTTAAAGCATGGATGACAACTCCTAACTCTAATTCATGAGTGACGTAGTTTCGTTCATGCTCTTTTAGTTTTCGGGAATTATATCAAATAATGTGTCCTTCTTGAGTTAGGACACCCCCCAAACCTTCTTTACTTGCATCCAAAAAGACTGGGAAGTCTTTATTTGGGTCTACTACCCTTAAAATGGGTGTGGTTCTTAGAAATTCTTTTAACTAATTAAAACTGTCCTGACATTTATGTGACCAATTAAACTTGGTTCCCTTCTTTTGTAAATATGTGATAGGGTATGCAATCTTGGAGAATCCCCCTATAAATCTGCGGTAATATCCAGTGATTTCCATGAATGACTGGATGTCAACTACATCTTTAGGGATCGACCATTCCATGATGGCTCTTATTTTCTCTGGGTCGACTGCAATACCTTCTTAAGATATTACATGTCCTAGGTAATGTATTTTCTTTTGATAAAAGTCACACTTGTCGAATTTAGCATACAGTTTGTGTTTTCTTAAAGTTTGCAGTACTATCCTTAGATGTTATTCATGTTCTTCTTCTGTTTTAGAATACACAAGGATATCACCAATAAATACCAAAACAAATTTATCCAAGTACTGACTGAAAATGTTGTTCATTAAACACATAAATGTTGTTGGTGCGTTAGTGAGACCAAACGATATAACAACAAATTCGCAATGTCCATATCTCGTTCTGAATGTTGTTTTACTTATTTCCTCATATTTTATTCTAACCTGGTGATAACCAGATCTTAAATCCAATTTATAAAAAAACAGTGCCCCACCTACTTGATCGAACAAATTGTTGATTCTAGGTAAGGGGTATTTGTTCTTGACCATCATTTTGTTTAACTGTCTATAATCAATGCATAGTCTTAGGGTTTCGTCATTCTTCTTAACAAAAAGGATTGGTGCTCTCCATGGTGAGACACTTGGCCGGATGTATTCCTTGTCCAACAATTCTTATAGTTGAATCTTTAATTCTGTTAATTTGAGTAAACTCGTTCGGTAGGGCGCTTTAGATATAGGAGTTGAACCAGGCAGCAGATCGATAGAAAAGTCTATCTCTCTCCTTGGGGGCAATTTAGGTATCTCATCAACAAACACATCTCTAAAATCATGCAAGATGACAAAATCCTCTAAGCTAGTTTTTTTTTTTTTTTTCCAACAGATTTGTCACTTGGATGGAATAAATCTGACAACCTTTTCTCATGCACTTCTTAAATTGCATTGCTGAAATATGCCTAACTAAGACTGGTTTTTGTATACCTTGTACTGTCCTAACAATGTCATTTTCGTCTTTATACTTGAGTGATTTTTCATAAAAATCTAAAACTTCTGTATTCCTTTCTAACCATTCCATTCTGATAATTATATCACAAGACCCTAACAGTAGAATATTTAGATTTATCTTTTTGTTTTGACCACCTAAATTGAACTCACAATTGGAAATAAAATCAGATACTTTTCTTTTTGTTCCTGTTTCTAGTTGTACTAGCCAATATTTTGCATGTCTTGCTTTCTTAAGTTTATTTGAATCCACTATACCAGGAGCAATATAACTCAAAGTAGCTCTTGGATCAATTAAAACAGAAACACGAGTATTGTTAACTTTACCTTCAAATTCCACTACAGTGGACTGGTAATCATCTTGTCAGCCATCCACGACTGCATTGATCCGATGTAAGCTCCTGCCTACATCTCCCACTGCAGATGCTTCCTGTAGGTTGTGAACCATAGTCCTAGATTCTAAAGTCAAACGTGGATAGTTCCTCCTTAAGTGAGGTTCTCCACATTCCCAGCATTTTAACGGTTCTCTGGGGTTGTCCCCAAACTTATTTGTTCCCAGATTAATTGGTTTACCACCTCCTTGGTTGTTCTGGTTGTTCGAGTGAAAATATTTCCTTGGAAAACTCTTTGTTGCATTCCAGAAAGGGGTTGGTTGATATCCCTTTTTCTGTTGGTTCATTCGGTCTTGTTTCTTGTCCTTCCAAGCATTGGAAAATTCCGACCGTTGTTTGTATTGGTCGTAACACATTCGGGCCTTCCTGAAAACTTCACTTAAGGACTTGGGGTTGTTAAATTAGATTTTGTCCTTATAGGACTATGGTAAACAGCTTAGGAACTGCTAGATTTTTACTTTGTCCTCCCAGATATAAGGCACGAACCTTAATAATCCCAGGAATTTGTTTATCAGGTCATCCATAGCCATTTGACTGAGTCATAGCTCATAAAACTCTTTCGTTTTTCTTTCATAGTAACTTTCAGATAAATATTGTTTCTTAAAGTATTTCTTAAAATCCGACCACACCATCTATTTTTCCTTTAGGCCCTTGGCCAACTTCAGGTCCTGCCACCATATGCTTGCTTTTCCTTTCATATTATAGATGGCCATTCTGACCTTCATATTGTTGGAATAGTTGTAGATCTGTAAATACTTTTTTATGTCTAGTAACCATGCTTCCGCCTCCTTCCCTGTTCTGGATTCCCCGTCAAAGGTGGATGGTTTGATTTTATAAAACTCTCCCTCAAGATGGTCCACCTGTTTCCTTTTTCTTCCCGTGGTTGTTTTATCTTCTGTTGATGGTGTGCCTTCTGAACAACTGTCCCCTTTTTCTCCTTCAGGACCAGAATTTTTGGAGGCCCTTTTGATGACTTATTCTTCCTCATTATTGTATTTCGGGATTTTCTTTGTTACTGTGCCACGCAAAAGTACTTCATTTATTTCTTGTTGTTCTTGCTGTGCTTTTTTCAATTTCTCATTTTCTTCCTTGAAAACTTGCAGTTACACAATGAGATTTCTCATGGTTTCCAGAACCTCGATAGGTGAACTTTCGTCATGGTTCTACCTTGGATCTTCAAGTATTCTTTTCTCAGGATTTTCCTCAAGTCTGATCTCTGCTTCATTATGTGTTTCCATGATCACAACATAAATGAAGTTTTTTTGTTTGTAACAATAATAGTTTTGTTATTTTTTTCATTAAACAGAAAGCATGTGATAAGCAAATATTTTTGGCTCTATTTAAGGTCCAAGCGTTGTAACCTTTGCTCTGATACCATATGTAATGTACCCTAAATTTACAAATAAATAAAAATAAAAATTGAGGAACATTTAATCTTCTTTCTCTCTGAACAACTTATTCTGGAAGACTTATAGTTAATATAAGCAGGTAATTATCATCGTTGTTAACTTCTATGAGGTTTGTATTTTCTAGTTATCAAAACGATGAATTGCCATCTCAAAGATTCTAACTCTGACTTACCTCATACCGCCCAAAAATTCTATACAGAAGGGCAAGGGTGACTTTGCTATACCTTAACCTCTTGGATTTCAAGCATATCTACAATGATTAACCTTTCACATTTAAACATTGACCTTTATAAACCTTCAACCCTACTAGTATTATAATCCTTCCATATATGTGTTTGTATTATACATAGGACTCTTAGTCCTATACTCATTTCTAAGCATAGACTTCCATGTTAGCGCACATGAGCAAACCCCATTCAACATTACGAAATAAATCTCCCTACGCAATAGACAATGTTCATGTCATAAAGGATCGAAGGAATGTACCTTTAATGAAAATGTTACAGGCCTAACATAATGGTGATTATACGTTAATTTCAATAGACGAACAAAGGCCTTGGCCTTGTGTTCACTGGTCGTGATTAAAACTTCTGAATATTATTATCATCATTGTCTTTAAAAAAAGCTCATCGATAATGAACTGTTAGTCACGCCTTAACTGAACAAAAAAACTAGATTTGATAATCCTGTGTATCGTGCCTTAAAGGCATTGTCTTCTCTCACAATAACTCAGTATGAAATCGAAATGGTTTTGTCAGACGTGAGTTAAAACCTCTGTTCAGTCCATTAATGGAGACCCTGAGAAAGGTAATCCCTAGGTTTCCACTAGACGCCGCATCGAATACAATTGTGCCACCTCTATCCCATCACATGGTCATATGTAGTCTTCATACTTCTCACGATTACTCTACATGATGAAGGGTTTCCAGGCTATTGCGAGTCTTCTGAGTGGTGCTTCAGTGATAACTCCGTGTTTTTCCTTCGGCGAGGAAGGCCAACGACCTAGAGAGCTTTACCTGGTGGAAAGCATACAAGGCTATGCGACTGTCTGGTAAGTCCACGACATGCTTATGCTATCAGTAGTCGGGTGGTACTTTTGGGAGGTTTTTATCATAGTGAAAATAACTCTACAACTATTATTCTTTACAATTTGTAGTGAAGGTTATCCCCTTCATTGTTGTTTAACTCACTGGACTATTTCCTCGGGTCATGGATAGATATACAGTGGTGATGTCTTGTGTCTTCCTTCGTGAGGTAGTCACTTGTTTTTTCAGAGGCCATTAACTTGTGAAGTCTCCTACATAAGCGGTTCTTTGTTTTTTATTCGGGGATAGTCCCTAATGTATTTAGGGTTCTGTCTATCAACAAATACCCTCCGTCATTTTCTTTGTTGTGCAACCTGGTATTTATTTTCTCGTGGCATACCTATAGTTATAAAACTGGTGATGAAACCCTATTATAAAGAACTCTAAAATAAATCGATGCCGAGTACTCTTGTATAAGAACGAATGCTAAATTTCTCTGACAAGACCCATATCTTCTTCGCGAGATTTCTTCGCCATGGCAAGGTATCAATCTTCGTTGTTTAAAATTAATCCTTTCATTTTTTTTTAAAGGGTTGTCCCCTTTTGTGTTCGTTGTAGATTTTGTTTTGGTTTAACCTCAATCTTTGAGTTATCGGCTTCTTGTATTCATCCCTCTATGGAAACTTGCATATTCGGATTTGAAGGGTTGAAGTTGTAGGTCAAATTTGTAGCTGCGGTGAGGATTTCTTGACTATTAAGTATGTTTTATTTTAATCAAGGATATTCTATTCACCCCATTAATGTCTGTACAAGTATGGATACAAGTTACGATTTGCACTGTGTAGGTCATTCCAGGGATTAATAACTTTAATGAATTTTAACCTTATTCTTCGTTCTGGAAATCTGGTAATTAACCTATCTAAAACCCCTTGTTTTCGTATGAAAAAGGAACATGGATTTAGGTATCCAAAACCCTTTATGGTTTCGTTGTTATTTGTCATCAATCCTGTAATTCTTTTTGTAAGTATGAGGGCAGAAATCTCCTAGAATTGTCTGTGATCCAAATTTGTGCATTTTCTGTGGAGTATGTTTTATATTGTATGCTATTTATAATTATGGGTTTACGATTGCTTCTTGTTATTTTAGTTTTTTGAAAAGATTGAATAAAGTTTGATTACTTTATTCTAATGATGGGACCCCTGTTTAACTGCGAGGGTACCCATCAGTAAATCCCTTGCCCACTCCATCCCTTTGGGTCTGTGGATGACTTTCTCATTGATGCAAAAAGGAAAGACGACATTTTCTCCCGAAACTGCAATCTAAGTGCAGTGTTTACTTTCATTTGCATTACTTATTTTTGAAATCATTTTTCCCTCGTAATTATTTTACATTCAGTATTTGAAATTATGTTCACTTCCAATTAAATACTAATTATATTTTTCTTGGTCTCCTTACAGGACTGTGTGCATTCGAAGTCCCTAAATTCCAGGACAACTTCTTGTGAAAAAGGTACTTAGGTTCCATTTTATAGCGCTCTTAAAATATTAACATAGGTTCTATCGAATGAAATGGTTTTGTCCTAGAATATAGTTATCGTGCAAATTTGTACCAGAGCCCTCTATCAGCAGGTTATTTGTATACTTAGTTTGTGTTATGTAGAGTTGAAGACTTATTTAAGTATCGGTTCGACTCTGGGATATGAAATGTGTTTATATGTATTTACAATACCAAATATTTGCCTTTGCATTATTGTAATGACACAGGACTGTAACTATTGGCTCCAATGTATAGCCACTTTAAATGGAAAAATCGAATCTCAAGTTATGTAACAGTCAGTCATTAGTTTATGTGTATTAGATATTTTATAACTCAGGACTCTAATTCGGTAGCAACATGTACTCATCTAATGAAATTCTATTTTATACCCCTTCTGGGTCTACTTTGATCTTTACAAAAATTTGAATGCTCTTTAGTTATTCATATAGTTGCGCATCTTCCAATCCACATAAATATGTATATGCATATATATTTATATGTTTCCAGAATTTATGTCTAGTACTTTCACAGTTAAATATTACTTGAATCTAATTATACATATGTTTGTGTTTGCATGGTTGGTAGAGGTTAAAATAACCCTGAACATATTCTATTTTATTTACTTATATACATACCCCCTGTACTTGTCGTAACCAACACATGGTAGCTCTATTTCTTCCTTTATTAACAAAATAAAAATGTTCTTGTAACATCTAACACATAGTAGCTTATTACTTCATTCATTAACAAAATGAATATATTCCTACAATAGGTAACACATAGTAGTCTTATTACTCCATTCATTAACAAAATAAATCCATTCCTACAACAGATAACAGTAATTCTATTACTTCATTCGTCAAAAAAATCAAACCTCCAAGGATTCATCCTATAATTCGTTTTGTCCCACTTAGCCATTATCTAACAAAGATAATTCATATCAATCTACTAATTCATATGTAGATGCATTCTATCAACTATAAAACCATAGGTCATCCATCCAGGAAAAAGAATGTATCCTACCAGCTATTTATCCAAAACAAATTCAAAACAGGGAAGAGTAGATGAACATATCTGAACAAGTGTTGAAACAACAAAGGGAATAGTCAGGTTCCTCCAAACCATAGAAAACAACAGCCAATCTACTTGCTTTGTTCACCCCCTAGCCTGACCATGAATCCATGAGGGTGAACTCCAGAACTCCTCCTTAGCTATAGTCCTTCTTCAGTTTCAGAGAAAATCTTCTCCTTGCCTCACACTCAGAAAATAGTGCTCATAAAAAAAACTGATAATCCTCTTTTCCCCCCTAGCATACTAGGCAACGTCCTGCCTCCTCCCATGTGCTATATATCTAAAAGAATTTGTGTCTAGGTCTTTTCCCCTTGGGAATTTTTGTAGATTTACAAATCCCTGATTTTCAGGGGATGCCAATGGCCAAATTCCTGATTTTCCACTTGTAACATTCAGCCATGAGGTAGTTCCAACATGTTCCCCACTCATGGAGTCATGGTCAGCTGATTTCAACCTGGCTGTTCCATTTGTCTCTCAGGAATAATTATAAAAATATTTCTTTCTTACAAGTGTCATAGTCAAAGAGTTGGTTGGGGCAAATCAAATCTTTTCCCAACAGTCATAATCATAATTTAAAATTAACTAAATTCGAGATTCATAATTGCCATAAATGACAATAATTTTCCAATTTCGAAATTACCAAAAACATAAATAAATTCCTAAGTATTTTCATACTTAATAATAATTAATTTTTGGGGATATTACATCCTTTCCCCCTTTGATGCAACATTGTCCTCAGTGTTCGTTCCTTTCTTGGAACAGGGTTGGATGAGATTTTTGCAAATATTCCTCCAATTCCCAAGTGGCCTCCTCAGGGATAAAGTGCTTCCATTGCACTTTTACCTGGGTGACAATTTTGTTCCGTAGTGCTATTTCTCTCCTGTCTAGAATGCACAGAGGTTCTTCTTGGAAATCGCCTTCTGGTTCCACCTGCACCATGTTCCAATCGATCATGTGAGTAGGATCATGAACGTAATTCTTTAAAAAAGAAACATGAAATACATTATGAATTTTCAGAATTGCAGGAAGTGCAAGTTGATATGGCATGGGTCCAATTCTAGCTAAGATCTCGAAAGGGCCACAAAACCTGGGCACTAACTTGGAACAATTTCTTATCTTTAGTGAAATTCTTCTAGCTTTGAATTTAAAATAAACGTGGTCTCCAAATTGGAATTCCTGGTGTCTTCTTTTCAGATCTGCGTAACCTTTTGTCGGTCTTGTGCTTCCTTTAAAATTTATTGTACTTTTCTTACCATATTCTCCATTTCCTGGTGCATTTCAAGTCCCACCATGAGTTTGTCAACTAGGTTATCGCAGCTAATCAGAGTTGTACACTTTCTGTCATATAGTACTTGAAAGGGGCTCATCTTAGCCGATGTCTGGTAACCATTGTTGTACGCAAATTCCACCAAGTGCAGGTAGTCTTGCCACTCGCTTGGTTTTGTCCTTACGTACATTCGTAGCATATATTCTACAATTTGGTTTGTTAATTTGGTCTTCCCATCCGTTTGTGGATGGTAGCTCGTGCTGAAATTCAAGTTAGTATTTAACCCTGTAAACAATTCTTTCCAAAATGTAGATGTAAATTTTACATCTCTATCCGAAATCACCATTTTATGAATACCATGCAGTCTAAAAATTTCTTTCATGAATATTTCAGCGATGTTAATAGCTTTAAAAGTAGACTTTATAGGAATGAAGTGTCTAGACTTACTAAGCTTATCGATTACTATCATAATTGAATCATTATGTTTTTGATTTCTAGGCAAACCTATGATAAAATCTAGTGATATAGTCTCCCATTTCCATTCTGGCACAGGTAGAGGCTGCAACAGGTTAGCTGGATGTTGGTGTTCAGCTTTCACCTGTTGAAAATATTGGCACTTAGCTAAGTATTCTACGGTTTCACCATTCGTATTAGGCCAATAAAATAACTTTCTTAGTGTTGTTACCATTTTCTGGTATCTCAGATGACCAGAATACGGTTTCTTGTGTACTTCGTCCAAAACTGTTAACTTTAATTTAGCAGAATCTAGTATGTATAATTTGTTTTTGAATCTTAGTAGACCATTTCTGTCCAAACTCAGATATGTTCTGTCTAAATTATCTGCATTATTTCGTAAATCTACCACTATTTTAAAGTAATTTTCGTCATTATTACTTGCACCCCTTATCCTTTTCTCAAGGTCGCTTTCAACACTACTAATGTTCATTTCAAACAACCCATGAATTCTTCTACTTAAAGCATCTGCCACCTTATTTTCCTTACCCTTGATGTGTCTTACCTCGCAGTCGAATTCGCTCAAGAAGGCTAGCCATCTCCTTTTCCTTGCATTAAGGTCTGGTTGACTAAACAAACATTTCACACCACTGTTATCGATCAACAACATGAATTTTCTGCCCACTATATAGTGTCACCACATCTTTAAAGCATGGATGACAACTCCTAACTCTAAGTCATGAGTGGTGTAGTTTCGTTTGTGCTCTTTTATTTTTCGGGACTCATAGCAAATAATGTGTCCTTCTTGAGTTAGGACACCCCACAAACCTTCTTTACTCGCATCCACACATACTGTGAAGTCCTTATCTAGGTCTGCTACCCTTAAAATGGGTGCAGTTCTTAGAAATTCTTTTAACTGATTAAAACTGTCCTGACATTTCTGTGACCAATTAAACTTGGTTCCCTTCTTTTGTAAAGATGTGATAGGGTATGCAAACTTGGAGAATCCCCCTATAAATCTGCGGTAATATTCGGTGATTCCCATGAATGACTGGATGTCAGCTACATCTTTAGGGATTTTCCATTCCATGATGGCTCTTATTTTCTCTAGGTCGACTGCAATACCTTATTCAAATATTACATGTCCTAGGTATTGTATTTTCTTTTGATAAAATTCACACTTGTCGAATTTAGCATACAGTTTGTGTTTTCTTAAAGTTTGCAGTACTATCCTTAGATGTTCTTTGTGTTCTTCTTTTGTTTTAGAATACACTAGGATATCACCAATAGATACCAAAACTAACTTATCCAAGTACTGACTGAAAATGTTGTTCATTAAACACATAAATGTTGTTGGTGAGTTAGTGAGACCAAATGATATAAAAACAAATTCATAATGTCCATATCTCATTCTTAATGTTGTTTTACTTATGTCCTCATCTTTTATTCTAACCTAGTGATAACCAGATCTTAAATCCAATTTAGAAAAAATTCTTTCCCCACCTACTTGATCGAATAGATCGTTGATTCTAGGCAAGGGGTATTTGTTCTTGACCATCATTTTGTTTAACTGTCTTTAAGCAATGTATAGTCTTGGGGTTTCGTCTTTCTTTTTAACAAAAAGGACTGGTGCTTCCCATGGTGAGACACTTGGCCAGATGTATTCCTTGTCCAACAATTCTTGTATTTGAATCTTTAATTCTGTTAATTTGGGTAAACTCATTCGGTAGGGTGCCTTAGAAATATGAGCTGAACCAGGAAACAGATCGATAGAAAATTATATCTCTCTCCTTGGGGGCAATTCATGTATCTCATCAACAAACACATCTCTAAAATGACAAAATACTCTTAGCTAGGTTTATTTTATTTTTCCAACAGATTTGTCACTTGGATGGCATAAATATGACAACCTTTTCTCATGCACTTCTTAAATTGCATTGCTGAAATCTGCCTAACTGAGACTGGTTTTTATATACCTTGTACTATCTTAACAATGCCATTTTCCTCTTTATACTTGAGTGATTTTTCATAAAAATCCAAAACTGCTTTATGCCTTTCTAACCAGTCCATTCCGATAATTATATCACAAGACCCTAATGGTAGAATATTCAGATTTATCTTTGTGTTTTGACCACCTAAATCGAACTCACAATCGGAAATAAAATCAGATACTTTTCTTTTTGTTCATTTTTCTAGTTGTACTAGCCAAGATTTTGCATGTCTTGTTTTCTTAAGTTTAATTGAATCCACTATACCAGCAAAAATATAACTCAAAGTAGCTCTTGGATCAATTAAAACAAAAACACGAGTATTGTTAAATTTACCTTCAACTTCCACTATAGTGGACTGGTGATCAACTTGTCAGCCATCCACAACTGCATTGATCCAATGTAAGATTATGCCTACATCTCCCACTTCAAATGCTTCCTGTGGGTTGTGAACTATAGTCCTGGTTGCTGAAGTCAAACGTGGACAATTCCTCCTTAAGTGAGGTTCTCCACATTACCATCATTTTAATGGTTCTCTAGGGTTATCCCCAAACTTCTTTGTTCCCAGATTAGCTGGTTTACCACCTCCTTGGGTGTTCTGGTTGTTGGAGTGAAAATATTTCCTTGGAAAACTCTTTGCTGCGTTCCAGAAAGGGGTTGGTTGATATCCCTTCTTCCATTGGTTCATTCGGTCTTGTTTCTTGTCCTTCCAAGCCTTGGGAAATTCCGACCAATGTTTGTATTGGTCGTAACACATTCAGGCCTATGGTAAACAACTTAGGAACCGCTGGATGTTTACTTTGTCCTCCCGGATATAAGGCACGAACCTTAATAATTCCAGGAATTTGTTTATCAGGTCATCCATAGCCATTTGACCGAGTCGTAGCTCATAAAACTCTTTGGTTTTTCTTTCATAGTAAGTTTCAGATAAATATTGTTTCTTAAATTATTTCTTAAAATCCAACCACTCCATCTGTTTTTCCTTTAGGCCCTTGGCCAACTTCAGGTCCTGCCACCATATGCTTGCTTTTCCTTTCAAATTATAGATGGCCATTCTGACCTTCATATTGTTGGAATAGTTGTAGATCTGGAAATGTTTTTTTATGTCTAGTAACCATGTTTTTGCCTCCTCCCTTGTTCTGGATTCCCCGTCAAAGGTGGACGGTTTGATTTTCTTAAACTCTCCCTCAAGATGGTCCACATGTTTCCTTTTTCTTCCTGTGGTTCTTTTATCTTCTACTGATGGTGTACCTTCAGAAGAGTTGTCCCCTTTTTCTCCTTTAGGAACATAATTTTTGGAGGCCCTTTGGCTGACTTCTTCTTCCTTATTATTGTCCTTCTGTATTTTCTTTGTTACTATGCTACACAACAATACTTCATTTATTTCCTGTTGTTCTTGCTGTGATTTTTTCAGTTTCTCATTGTCTTCTTTGAAAACTTACAGTTCCATAATGATATTTCTCATGGTTTCCAGAACCTCAGCAGGTGAAATTCCATCACTATTCTATCTTGGATCTCCAGGTGGTCTTTGCTCAGGATTTTCCTCGAGTCTGATCTCTGCTTCATTATGTGTTTCCATGATCACAACATAAATAAAGTTTTTCTGTTTGTAACAGTAATAATTTTGTTATTTTTTTCATTAAACAGAAAGCATGTGCTAAGCAAACATTTTTGGCTTTATTTAAGGTCCAAGTGTTGTAACCTTTTCTTTGATACCATATGTAATGTACCCCAAATTTACCAATAATTTTTATTTTTTTTAGGAACATTAAATCTTCTTTCTCTTTGAACAACTTATTCTGGAAGAATTATAGTTAATATAAGTAGGTAATTATCATCGTTGTTAAATTCTGTGAGGTTTATATTTTCTAGTTATCAAAACGATGAACTGTCATCTCAAAGATTCTAACTCTGACTTTCCTCATACTGCACAAAAATTCTATATAGAAGGGAAAGAGTGGCTTTGCTATACCTTAACCTCTCAGATTTCAAGCATATCTACAATGATTAACCTTTCACATTTAAACATTGAACTTTATAAACCTTCAACCCTACTAGTATTATAATCCTTCCATATATGTGTTTGTATTATACATAGGACTCTTAGTCCTATACTTATTTATAAGCATAGACTTCCATGTTAGCGCACATGAGAAAACCCCATTCAACATTACAAAATAAATCTCCCTACGCAATAGACAATGTTCATGTCATAAAGGATCGAAGGCATGTACCTTTAATGAAAAGGTTACAGGCCTAACATAACAGTGATTATACGTTACTTTAAATGGCCGAACAAAGGCCTTGTGTTCACTGGTCATGATTAAAACTTTTGAATATTATTATTATCATCATTGTCTTTCAAAAAAGCTCATCGATAATGAACTGTTAGTCACGCCTTAACTGAATGATAAAACTAGATTTTATAATCCTGTGTATCGTCCCTTAAAGGAGTTGTACTCTCTCGCAATAACTTAGTATGAAATCGAAAGGGTTTTGTCAGACATGAGTTAAAACCTCTGTTTAGTCCATTAATGGAGACCCTGCGAAAGGTAATCACGAGGTTTCCACTAGACCCCGCGTCCAATACAATTGTGCCACCTCCATCCCGTCACATGGTCAGATGCAGTCTTCATACTTCTCACTATTACTCTACGCGGTGAAGGGTTTCGAGACTATTGTGAGTCTTCTGTGTGGTGCTTCAGTGCTAACTCTGTGTTTTTCCTTCAGCTAGGAAGGCCAACGAACTAGAGAGCTTTACCTGGTGGAAAGCATACAAGGCTATGTGACTATCTGGTAAGTCTACAACATGCTTATGCTATCATTAGTTGGGTGGTACTTTCGAGAGGTTTTTATCATAGTGAAAATAACTCTGCAACTATTATTCTTTACGATTTCTAGTGAAGGTTATTCCCTTCATTATTATTTAACTCATTGGACTATTTCCTCCGATCATGAATATATCTACAGTGGTGATGTCTTGCGTCTTCCTTCGTGAGGTAGTCACTCGTTTTTGCAGAGGCCATTAACTTGTGAAGTCTCCTACAGAGGCAGTTCTCATTTTTTGATTCGGGGATAGTCCCTAATGTATTTAGGGTTCTGCCAATCAACAAATACCCTCCGTCATTTTCTTTGTTGTGTAACCTTGTATTTATTTTCTTGTGGCATACCTATCATTATAAAACTAGTTATGAAACCCTATTATAAAGACCTCTAAAAGAATTCAATGTCGAGTATTCTTGTATAAGAACAAACACTAAAGTTCTCTGACAAGACCCATATCTTCTTCATGATATTTCTTCGTCAGGGAAAGGTATCGATCTTCGTTGTTTAAACTTACTCCTTTTTTTTTTAAAGGGTTGTCCCTTACTGTGTTCGTTGTAGATTATGTTTTGGTTTAACCTTAATCTTTAAGTTATCGACTTCTTGTATTTGTCCCTCTGTGGAAACTTGCATATTCATATTTAAAGGGATGAAGTCGTAGGTCAAATCTGTAGTTGCAGTGAGGATTTCTTGACTATTAAGTACGTTTTATTTTAATCAAGGATATTCTATTCACCTTGTTCGTTCCTATACAAGTATGGATACAAGTTATGACTTTCACTATGTAGCTCATTCTAGGGATTAATAACTTTAATGAATTTTAACCTTATTCTTCGTTCTGGAAATTCGATAATTAATCTGTCTAAAACCCCTTGTTTTCGTATGAAAAAGGAATAGGGATTTAGGTATCCAGAACCTTGTTATGGTTTCATTGTTCTTTGTCATCAATCCTATAATTCTTTTGAAAGTATGAGGGCAGAAATATCCTAGCATTGTTTGTGATCCGAATTTGTGCATTTTCCGTGGAGTATGTTTTATACTGTACGCTATTTATAATTTTGGGTTTACGATTGCTTCTTGTTATTTTATTTTTCTGAAAAGATTGATTAAAGTTTGATTACTATAATCTAATGATGGGACCCATGTTTAACTGCAATGGTACCCATCAGACAATCCTCGGCCCACTTCACCCCATTGGGTCTGTGGATGACTTTCTCGTTGATGCAAAGATGAAAGACGACATTTGCTCCCAGAACTGTAAGCTAAGTGCAGTCTTTACTTTCATCTACGTTACTTCTTTTTGTAATTATTTTTCCCTGGTAATTATTCTACATTCAATATTTGAAATTTTGTTTACTTCCAATTAAATACTAATTATATTTTTCTTGGTCTCCTTACAGGACTATGTGCATTCGAAGTCCCCGGATTCCAGGACAACTTCATGTGCAAAAGGTACTCGGGTTCCCTTTTATAGCACTCTTAAAATATTAACCCAGGTTCTATCGAATGAAACGGTTATGTCCTAGAATACAATTATCATGGGAATTTGTACCAGACCCTTATATGAGCGGGTTATTTGAATATTCAGTTTGTGTTATGTAGAGTTGAAGACTTATTTAAGTATCGGTCTGACTCTGGGATATGAAACATATTTATATGTATTCACAATACCAAATATTTTCCTCTGTGTTATTGTAATGAAACAGGATTGTAACTATTGGCTCCAATGTATAGCCACTTTAGATGGAAAACTTGAATCTCAAGTTATGTAACAGTCGGTCATTAGTTTCTGTGTATTAGATATTTTATAACTTAGGACTCTAATTCGGTAGCAACATGTACTCATATAATGCAATTCTATTTTATACCCCTTCTTTCTCTACTTTGATCTTTACAAAAATTCGAACATTCTTTATTTATTCATATAGTTGCGCATCTTCCAATCCACAGATATATGTATATGCATATATATATTTATATGTTTCCAGAATTTATGTCTAGTACTTTCACAGTTAAATATTACTTGAATCTAATTATCTATATGTCTGTGTTTGCATGATTGGTAGAGGTTAAAATTACCTTGAATAGATTCTATTTTATTTACTTATAGACATACCCCATGTACCTGTCATAACCAACACACAATAGGTCTATTTCTTCCTTTATTAACAAACTAAAACTGTTCCTGTAACAACTAACACATAGTAATTTATTACTTCATTCATTAACAAAATGAATTTGTTCCTACAACAGGTAACACACAGTAGTCTTATTACTCCATTCATTAATAAAATAAATCCATTCATACAATAGATAAGAGTAATTCTATTACTTCATTCATCAACAAAATCAAACCTCCAAGGATTCATCCTATAATTTGTTTTATCCCACTTAGCCATTATCTAACAAAGATAATTCATATCATTCTACTAATTCATACGTAGATGTATTCTATCAACTATAAAACCATAGGTCATCCATCTAGGAAAAATAATGTATCCTACCAGTTATTTATTCAACAGAAATTCAAAACCGGGAAGAGTAGATGAACATATCTGAAAAAGTGTTGAAACAATGAAGGGAACAACCAGGTTCCTCCCAACCATAGAACAAAACAACCACTCTACTTGCTCCGTTCACCCCCTAGCCTGACCATGAATCCATGAGGGCAAACTCTAGAACTCCTCCTTAGCTATAGTCCTTCTTTAGTTTCAGAGAAAATATTCTCCTTGCCTCACACTCAGAAAATAGTGCTCATAACAGCAAGTGATAATCCTCTTTTTTCCCTGAGCATTCTAGGCAACGTCCTGCCTTATCCCATATGCTATATATCTAAAAGCATTTGTGTCTAGGTCTTTTCCCCTTGGGAATTTTCGCAGCATTAAAAATCCCTGATTTTCAGGGGTTGCCAATGGCCAAATTCCTGATTTTCCACTTGTAACATTCAACCCCAAGGTAGTTCCAACATGTTCCCCACTAATGGAGTCATGGTCAGTTGATTTCAACCTGGCTGTTCCATTTGTCTCTCAGCAATAATTATAAAAATATTTTTTTCTTACAAGTGTCATAGTCAAAGAGTTGGTTGGGGAAAATCAAATATTTTCCCAATAGTCGTAATCATAATTTACAATTAACTAAATTCAAAATTTGGAATTGCCATAAATAGCAATAATTTTCCAATTTCGAAATTACCAAAAACGAAAATAAATTCCTAAGTATTTTCACACTTAATATTACTTTATTTTTGGGGATATTACATCCTTTCCCCCTGCAGTACAACACGTTCCTCAGTGTTCATTCCTTTCTCCAAATAGGGTTGGATGAGATTTCTACAAATCTCCCTCCAATTCCCAAGTGGCCTCCTCAGGGCTAAAGTTCTTCCATTGCAGTTTTACCTGGGTGACAGTTCTGTTCCGTAGTGCTACTTCTCTCATGTCCAGAATGCGCAGAGGTTCCACTTGGAACTCGCCTTCTAGTTCCATCTGCACCATGTTCCAATCGATCATGTGAGTAAGATCATGAACATAATTATTTAACAAATAAACATGAAACACATTATGAATTTTCTATTTGCAGGAAGTGCAAGTTGATATGCCACGGGTCCAATTCGAGCTAAGATATCGAAAGGGCCACAAAACCTGGGCGCTAACTTGGAATAGTTTCCTAGATTTATTGAACTTCTTCTGGCTTTGACTTTTAAATAAATGTGGTCTGCAACTTGGAATTCCCGGTGTCTTCTTTTCAGATCTGCGTAACTTTTTTGTCTGTCCCGTGCTTCCTTTATATTTTGTTGTAATGTTGTTACCGTATTATCCATTTCCTGGAGCATTTATGGTCCCTCCATGAGTCTGTCAAATGGTTTATCCCAGCTAATCGAAGTTGTACACTTTCTGTCGTACAATACTTCAAAGGGGCTCATCTTAGCCCATGTCTGGTAACCATTGTTGTACATAAATTCCACCAAGTGCGGGTAGTCTTCCCACTTGCTTGGTTTTGTCCTTACATGCATTTGTAGCATATCTTCCATGATTTGGTTTGTTCGATCGGTCTTCCCATCCATTTGTGGATGGTAGCTCGTGCTGAAATTCAAGTTAGTATTTAACCTTGCAAACAATTCTTTCCAAAATGTAGATGTTAATTTCGAGTCTCTATCCAAAATCACCATTTTAGGAATACCATGCAGTCTAAAAATTTCTTTCATGAATATTTCAACAATGTTAATAGATTTAAAAGTAGACTTTACATGAATGAAGTGTGCAAACTTACTAAGCTTATCGATTACTACCATAATTGAACCATTCTATTTTTTAGTTCTAGGAAAACCTGCGATAAAATCTAGTGATATAGTATCCCATTTCCATTCTGGCATAGGTAGAGGAGGCAACACGCTGGATGGATGCTGGTGTTCATCTTTCATCTGTTGACAATCTTGGCACTTAGATAAGTATTCTGCGGTTTCTCCCTTCATATTAGGCCAATAAAATAACTTTCTTAGTGATGTTACCATTTTTTGGTATCCAGGATGACCATAATACGGTTTCTTGTGTACTTCGTCCAAAACTGTTAACCTTAATTCAGCAGAATCTGGTATGTATAATCTGTTTTTGAATCTTAGTAGACCATTTATGTCCAAACTCAGATCTGTTATGTCTAAATTTTCTGCATTATTTCCTAAATTTTCCACTGTTTTAATGTAATTTTCGTCATTATTACTTGCAACCCTTATCCTTTGATCAAGGTCGCTTTCAGCCCTGCTAATGTTCATTTCAAATAGCCCATGAGTTCTTCTACTTAAATCATCTCCCACCTTATTTTCCTTACCCTTGATGTGTCTTACCTTGAAGTTGAATTCGCTCAAGAAGGCCAACCATCTTCCCTACCTTGCGTTAAGGTCTGGTTGACTAAACAAAAATTTCACACCACTGTTATTGGTTAACAACAAGAATTTTCTGCCCATTATATAGTGTCACCACATCTTTAAAGCATGGATGATAGCTCCTAACTCTGAGTCATGAGTGACGTAGTTTCTTTTGTTCTCTTTTAGTTTTCGGGACTCATAGAAAATAGCGTGTCTTTATTGAGTTAGGACACCCCCCAAGCCGTCTTTACTCGCATCCACACAGACTGTGAAGTCTTTATCCAGGTTTGCTACCCTTAAAATGGGTGCTGTCGTTAGAAATTCTTTTAACTGATTGAAATTGTCCTGACATTTAAGTGACCAATTAAACTTGGTTCCCTTCTTTTGTAAATATGTGATAGGGTATTCAATATTGGAGAATCCCCCTATAAATATGCGGTACCAATAATTTACCCCAAATTTACCAATATTTTTTTTTTTTTGAGGAACATTAAATCTTCTTTCTCTCTGAACAACTTATTCTGGAAGACTTATAGTTAATATAAGTAGGTAATTATCATCATTGTTAACTTCTGCGAGGTTTATATTTCTAGTTATCAAAATAATGAGTTGTCATCTCAAAGATTCTAACTCTGTCTTACCTCATACCGCAAAAAAATTCTATACAGAAGGGCAAGGGTGGCTTTGCTATACATTAACCTCTTAGATTTCAAGCATATCTACAATGATTAACCTTTCACATTTAAACATTGACCTTTATAAACCTTCAACCCTACTAGTATTATAATCCTTCCATATATGTGTTTGTATTATACATAGGACTCTTATCCTGTACTCATTTCTAAGCATAGACTTCCATGTTAGTGCACATGAGCAAACCCCATTCGACATTACAAAATAAATCTCCCTACGCAATAGACAATGTTCATGTCATAAAGGATCGAAGGAATGCCCCTTTAATGAAAAGGTTATAGGCCTAACATAATAATGATTATACGTTACTTTAAATTGCTGAACAAAGGCCTTGTGTTCACTGGTCATGATTAAAACTTCTGAATATTATTATCATCATTGTCTTTCAAAAAACCTCATCGGTAACGAATTGTTAGTCACACCTTAACTAAAAAATAAAACTAGATTTGATAATCCTGTGTATCACACCTTAAAGGAGTTGTCCTCTCTCGCAATACCTCAGTATGAAATTGAAAGGGTTTTGTCAGACGTGAGTTAACCTCTGTTCAGTCCATTAATGGAGACCCTGGGAAAGGTAATCCCAAGGTTTCCACTACTAATACAATTGTGCCACCTTTATCTCGTCACATGGTCAGATGCAGTCTTCATACTTCTCGCTATTACTCTACGCGGTGAAGGGTTTCCAGGCTATTGTGAGTCTTCTACGTGGTTCTTCAGTGCTAACTCTTTGTTTTTCCTTCAGTGAGCAAGGTCAGCGACTTGGAGAGATTTACCTGGTGGAAAGCATACAAGGCTATGCGACTGTCTGGTAAGTCCACAACATGATTATGCTATCGATAGTCATGTGGTACTTTCGAAAGGTTTTTATCATAGTGAAAATAACTTTGTAACTATTATTCTTTACGATTTCTAGTGAAGGTTCTCCCCTTCATTATTCTTTAACTCACTGGACTATTTCCTCTGGTCATCGATAGATATACAGTGGTGATGTATTGTGTCTTCCTTCGTGAGGTAGTCACTTGTTTTTGCAGAGGCCATTAACTTGTGAAGTCTCCTACACAAGCGGTTCTCAGTTTTTGATTCGGGGATAGTCCCTAATGTATTTAGGGTTTTGTTAATCAACAAATACCCTCCGTCATTTTCTTTGTTGTGTAGCCTGGTATTTATTTGCTCGTGGCATACTTATCGTTATAAAACCAGTGATGAAACCCTATTATAAAGACCTCTAGAAGAAATCGATGTCGAGTATTCTTGTATAAGAACGAATGCTAAATTTATCTGACAAGACCCATATCTTCTTCGCGAGATTTC
Organism: Picea engelmannii; assembly: GCA_009831015.1. Taxonomy (NCBI): domain Eukaryota; kingdom Viridiplantae; phylum Streptophyta; class Pinopsida; order Pinales; family Pinaceae; genus Picea; species Picea engelmannii. The sequence continues at coordinate 127,926 of ML785181.1, forward strand.
TTCATCAGGTCAAGGTATCGATCTTCATTGTTTAAACTTACTCCTTTTTTTTCTTTTCTTTTTTTAAAAAAGGGTTGTCCCCTACTGTGTTCGTTGTATATTCTGTTTTGGTTTAACCTTAATCTTTGAGTTATCGGCTTCTTGTATCCATCCCTCTGTGAAAACTTGCATATTCAGATTTAAAGGGATGAAGTCATAGGTCAAATATGTAGTTGCGGTGAGGATTTATTGACTGTTAACTACGCTTTATTTTAATCAAGGATATTATGTTCACCCCATTCGTTCTTGTACAAGTATGGATACAAGTTATGATTTGCACTATGTAGGTCATTCCAGGGATTAATAACTTTAACGAATTTTAAAATTATTCTTCATTCTGGAAATCCGGTAATTAATCTGTCTAAAACCCCTCGTTTTTGTATGAAAAAGGAACAGGGATTTAGGTATCGAGAACCTTGTTATGGTTTCGTTGTTCTTTGTCATCAATCCTGTAATTATTTTTGTAAGTGTGAGGGAATAAATCTCCTAGCATTGTCTGTGATCCCAAATTGTGCATTTTCTGTGGAGTATGTTTTATACTGTACGCTATTTATAATTATGGGTTTACAATTGCTTCTTGTTATTTTATTTTTCTGAAAAGATTGATTAAAGTTTGATTACTATAATCTAATGATGGGACCATTGTTTAACTACGAGGGTACCCATCAGGCAATCCTTGGCCCACTCCAGCCCTTCAGGTCCATGGATGACCTTCTCATTGATGCAAAGAGGAAAGATGACATTTTCTCCCAGAACCGCAAGCTAAGTGTAGTCTTTACTTTCATCTACGTTACTTCTTTTTGTAATCATTTTTCCCTGGTAATTATTCCACATTCAGTATTTGAATTTTTTTTTAATTCCAATTAAATACTAATTATATTTTTCTTGGTCTCCTTACAGGATTGTGCGCATTCGAAGTCCCTGGATTCCAGGACAACTTCCTGTGCAAAAGGTACTCGGGTTCCATTTTATAGCGCTCTTAAAATATTAACCTAGGTTCTATTGAATGAAATGGTTCTGTCCTGGAATACAGTTCTCGTGGGAATTTATACGAGACCCCTATATCAGTGGGTTATTTGTATATTCAATTTGTGTTATGTAGAGTTGAAGACTTATTTAAGTATCAGTCCTTTATATGTATTTACAATACCAAATCTTTGCCTCTGTGTTATTGTAATGAAACATGACTGTAACTGTTGGCTCCAATGTATAGCCACTTTAAATGGAAACTCGAATCTCAAGTTATGTAATAGTCAGTCATTAGTTTCTTTGTATTAGATATTTTATAACTCGGGACTCTAATTCGGTAGCAACATGTACTCATATAATGAAATTCTATTTTATACCACTTCTTGGTCTACTTTGATCTTTACAAAAATTCGAGTGTTCTTTAGTTATTCATATAGTTGTGCATCTTCCAATCCACATAAATATGTATATGCATATATATTTATATGTTTCCAGAATTTATGTCTAGTACTTTCATAGTTAAATATTACTTGAATTTGATTATCTATATGTTTGTGTTTGCATGGCTGGTAGAGGTTAAAATAACCCTGAACAGATTCTATTTTATTTACTGATAGACATACCCCATGTACCCGTCGTAACCAACACACCGTAGCTCTATTTCTTCCTTTATTAACAAAATAAAATTTTCCTTGTAACAACTAACACATAGTAGTTTATTACTTCATTCATTAACAAAATGATTTTTTTCCTACAATAGGTAACACACAGTAGTCTTATTACTCCATTCATTAACAAAATAAATCCATTCCTACAATAGATAACATTAATTCTATTACTTAATTCGTCAACAAAATCAAACCTCCAAGGATTCATCCTATAATTCATTTTATCCCACTTATCCATTATCTAACAAATATAATTCGTATCATTCTACTAATTCATACGCAGATGCATTCTATCAACTATAAAACCATAGGTCATCCATCCAGGAAAAAGAATTTATCTTACCATCTATTTATTCAACGGAAATTCAAAACAGGGAAGAGTAGATGAACATGTATGAACAAGTGATGACACAACAAAGGGAACAACCAGGTTCGTCCCAACCATAGAATAAAACATCCAATCTACTTGCTTCTTTCACCCCCTAGCCTGACCATGAATCCATGAGGGAGAACTCCATAACTCCTCCTTATCTATAGTCCTTCTTCAGCTTCAAAGAAAATCTTCTCCTTGCCTCACACTCAGAAAATAGTGCTCATAACAACAAGTGATAATCCTCTTTTTCCCCCCAGCATACTAGGTAGCGTCCTGCCTCCTCCCATATGCTATATGTCCAAAAGCATTTGTGCTTAGGTCTTTTCCCCTTGGGAATTTTTGCAGCGTTACAAATCCCTGATTTTCAGGGGCTGCCAATGGCCAAATTCCTGATTTTCCACTTGTAACATTTAGCCATGAGGTAGTTCCAACATGTTCCCCACTCATGGAGTCATGGTCAACTAATTTCAACCTGGCTGTTCCATTTGTCTCTCAGCAATAATTATAAAAATATTTGTTTCTTACAAGTTTCATAGTCAAAGAGTTGGTTGGGGAAAATCAAATCTTTTCCCAACAGTCATAATCATAATTTACAATTAACTAAATTCGGAATTCGGAATTTCCATAAATGGAAATAATTTTCCAATTTCAAATTTACCAAAAACAGAAATAAATTCCTAAGTATTTTTAGACTTAATAATAATTTATTTTTGGGGATACTACATAGCCCAAGAGAGGGGTGAACTCCTTTATCATTTGTTGTGTTATGTGTTCATTGTTGATGGTTTTTATCAGTCTGATATGCTTCTCATGATTAAGTAAAACTCACTAATTTTATGTGTTATTAAACTGATCCTATTACCCAAACACATGCCATTTTACACTTGCGATTTCAAGAGATAAGTATTCTTCATTTTTAAGATCTATTGGAAACATATTCATTCCATTTTCAAATCAATTAGCAACATTCCCAAAGGAATCCTCTTTATCTTGCCTAAATAGATTATCCCTGCTATCGGTTTCAACCATTATAGGTCAAGTAAACTAACCCTACAAGAGAAAATGTTTGCCCTAGCATATAGACAATGTTACACTATAACATAACAAGTCAGTTCATGTCCCTTGTCTAGATCATGCAGCTTCATAACATAATTTCTTCCACCTCTGTCATTCACATTTAGGTCTTACTAGTAATATTGATTGTAACACCCCTCTTTCCCCCAACTTGTAATTAATCATTAATTAGGATTACCATATTGTGGAATGGGAAAAATTTAAATGTATTATTGTTTAATTTCCAATAACTGATTGTGGGGGTGAAGCCTTGAAAGTACTAGCCATGATATCACTAGAGGAAAGAATGTGAAAACTATAAGAGATCAGTTAATAAGAAAAGGATCGGGGGTTGAACCGTCAACCAACCCCGTGAATGGAAGCATGGTCTAGCTGCATAAGGTCAACCCGAAGTACCACAAGGTTCGGCAGATCCAAAATGACCCGGGTTTCCTTCTGATAGGAGGAAACATTATAGGATGGATGTGCATGCAAGGCACACAAGAGGATATGAAAAGAAGAGTGGAGAGTGAGAGGAACATGCCAACAGAGAACGAGTCGAAGGCCACGAGCTTGATGCTGAGGAATCATATGATAAACCTCGTTGAGGCTGTGAAAAAGAGGAAAATATCTGAGAGTATGTAGAGAACAGACATGAGCATAAGGCCGTGAGCTTGATGTTGAGGAAGCACCTAATAAACCTCGCGGAATATGTGAAAGAGAAAGGATCATTGAGAATTGGTAGAAGTTCCCTAGTGATATCATGGCTTGGCACGGGGGTGGCCAGAGCACTAAGAATGAATTCCTATGAGCCTATGGTTGGGTGGAAAGGAAAACACCCATAGTCATTTAGTTGGCTACAACCTGTAATAGATAAGTATTCTCATATCCTATGTATTTAAGCGGTAACTGTGAATTAAAGTTGGATATCCTATGAATGTTGCAAGAATGTGCATGTTTGTTCAATGGTTATATTGTATCCCTTTAATTCTCCCTAATTTTGTATTTAAGAAAATAAGGAATTCTCTAGCTTATACACGTAAATGCCCGAGCCTCGTGGTGGCTCAAGTTAAAATAAATGAACTGTGAATTTGTTGACCTTGGGCATAGCCTCACATGTGCATGATGACACTCCCAGTCGTTTTGAAGGATGGAGTCTGTTGAGCTCAGGAGAGGTAGTGCATGTATTCATAGAGTCTCTATGAGGCGGGCAGATACCGAGAACCCCCTTAAGTTCTAGAGTTGATAAATGAGCGCAAGGGGTGCGCGAAATATTTCTCTAAGTGTTAAGTTCAGGAGAAATAACACAAAATACCTAAGCACTTAAGGAGATGACAAAGCTCGGGAAGGATGGTGAGATTCAAGCCTCGAAAGGAGAGATCCTTTTGTTTGGAAGACAAATGGATGATATTAGTTTGGGAGGATCCGAATTTCTTCACGATCGTTGGATCTAGAGAACGAACACAGGCGTTAACCCTTAGAGCCCTTTGGACTTCGCGGGTCTGGTGAATTGAGCATATTTGTTGCACAGGAGGTGAATCCCCTGAAGTCTCGAAGTCTTGAACTTAATTTGGGCCGTAGATCTGAGGATGCCCGGGAACTATCCTAACCGTCCAATCTACGATATAGTCATCCTAGCGTTGAACAATTCGGGATGATAGAGGTTTGGTAACACCAAAACCCCCAAAGTCCCAAAGTTAATGTGGACCATGGATATAAGGATCCTTCGGGATCCATAATGATTGTTAGATTGTGGGGACATGTGTATTATGTTGAGATCATGTGGGGGCCCATGTGTCGAGTGACGAAGTTGCCAGGTGTCCCTCTCGGAGTAGCACACATTGGGACTCGAGGGACCCTTCAACGAAAGTTACAAGCTGTAGATCTATGGGGTCACGTAGATACCCTTATATCATCAGACTGAGGTTGTGGTCATCCTGACGTTGACTGATTCCAAGAGAAAAGAGGAATTTTCATCGCAAAACTTCCAAAGAGCTGAAGAACCGAAGCAAATCTAAGTTGTCCAAGCCAAGGGGACAGGTGTCGCTAGATCTTGCACTCCGGAGAGAAGTCACTCTAGGAGATTCAAAGTGTGAAGGAATGAGGATTTGCAAAGGCCAGAGTCCCGAAGTCATCTCAGTCATCTGTTGGAAGGGACGCATGGCAGAAGATCTGCCATTTTGGAGGAAAGTTACTCCAAGAGAAAAGGGAGTGTGTTGAACAAGAACTCCCGAAGGCCGGAGAGAGAGCCGAAGTTCATCTAAACCTTCCATTGGAATAGGACATGTGGCGTGAGATCCGTCACTTTGGAGGATTGGTACTCTAAGAGAAAGAACACAGAGGAGAATTAACTGCAAGGCGCTTGAAGCAGCACAAAGGACGGATATTGACCGTTGATCGAGGAAAACACATGGCGCTCAATCTATAACTCCGAGTACAGAGAACTTCATAGGAAAGAGGTGATTGGAGTGTTCGAAACTCCTAAACGTCGAAGTCCCGAAGTAGATCACAGTCGTTGATCACGAGGGATGCGTATCACTCGATATGTAACTCCAGGTACATAGTACGTCGGGGAGAAAAGACTTTGGAGCATTCAAAACTCATGAACGCCGAAGTCCCGAAGTGAATCGGGGCCATCAAAATATCTGAGGACATGCGACGTCGGATTGTGAACTTCAGAGATTCCCACTCCATAGGATTCGCGTGGTGGTTGTCTTGGAATTTGGTCATAGCCCATGGTCATATGCGAGTATAGATGGATGGAAGAACCTAAAGAACTTGGGAGAGGATATATACTAGCTCTGAGCTCGGTTCAGAGCATGGAGACTATGGCTGGAAAGATCTGGAAGACTAGAATGGAATATAGACCCCGAATGTGGGTTTTGATTCTCCTAAGAAGAGATAAATTTTGATGCCCTCACCATGGGTGTGTTACATTGATCAGCATATCCCTACTCCTGTAAGAGTAGTTATCACTTGACTCTTTCATGAGCCCAAGTAGGCCAAGTGTTGTTTCCATGATCTGATACCAATTTGTAGCACACCCAACCCCTTATAAGACTTTTTAAGGAATGGGGCGTCAAAATTTTGTTCTCCTTAAGTAATCAAATCCTCCATTTGGGGTCTCTATCACATTCTGCTCATCCAAATCTTTCCAACCACGGTCTCCATGCTAAAAAACAAGCTCAGAAATGGCATATATACCCCTCCCAAGTTCCTCGGGTGTTCATTGGTCGGGGCCATGGGGCTTCCATGTAGATCCGACTCAATATTCTTCATCTCGAGTTCTCTGATATCTTGGATCTTCCAACGTTCCTAAATCTATGGTGAAGATCCATCCACCAACCAATCCAACGATTGGGTTTGATCCTCGGCTAACTCACAGGCTAGCAGGGAATTCGACATTCGGCCTTCAGATTTGAATTCTAGGCCTATCCCCTTCCCTCTGGCCACAATCACAATACGAATACGGGCTATGACTAGATGCCAAGACAACAAGCACCTATTTCTTTTCTTTGGAGCTTTGGGCTCTGGATGTTTTCAACTTATGACACCACAAATCTCTTGAACTGTCAAATCGACAAATTTCGGGTATGCTACAGGGATCAACGATCCCTGTTTTCTTTCAATATCAATGACCCATGATTACTTTGGGAATCTGTGCTTCGGTGAATTCCAATGTACTCACAAACACAAACCTCTGAAGTGCAATCCTTCTGGAGTGTGAGATCTCCTGACACACGCCCTCCACTACCAATGGTTACGATGAAATTTGGCACTTTGACCTTTAGTAGTTCTTGAATTCTCACAACGAGCCTTCCTCTAGAGTGACAGATCTTCTGACACCTTTCCTTTGAGATCGACAACTCAGGTGAACTCTGACCTCTAGGCCTTTGGGAGTTCTTGTTCCACTTTTCTTCAAAGTGGCTATCCTCCAAAGTAACATATCGCCTGCCACTCATCCCCAAACGACAGATGGTTGATATCCTCTCCATTACTCTGAGCTTCAGGGATTTTCATAGCACTAAGATTCAAATCCTCCAGAGTGACTCTCCTCTGGATTTAATGATATACTGACACACGTCCTGGTTGATGGACGGTTTAGATCTCCTTCGGCTCCCTGTGAATTTAGGATTCTTTAACCTTTTACAACTACTTCCTTCTGGTGTGTTAGACCTCCAAATTATCGGATCTATTGCCACATGGCTCTATCCTTCAGGCCTTTCAGTCTCTCTACAATACTACACCCCAAATACTCCGGAGTCCCAAAGTCTCGGACTCCCAGAGTTCTAGTCACTTCACCAACCACTTTGGCTAGGTGGGCACGTACCAGGGGTTGACACGTAGAAGGGATAGGGGCGACACATGCCCTCATCAGGGATGACATGTGTCACGTTCCAATGGGTCTATAGGGTATGTGATATACACGAATCTGAGTGACACATGGAACATCAAACTTGGGTCCATGTCACCATGGATGACGTCATTGTGCCACGTCACTCCGAACTGATCATCTTTCATTCCCTTTGATATCGCATCCAAGGTATGTACATGTAACCCTTGAATCAATGACCTTTGCTACTTTGTAACTTCAATGTTCGGGGGTTTTGCGATGCAAACTCCTCTTTTCTCCCAGAGTTGGTCAGCGTCAAGTTTACCATAGCCTAGATCTGATGGTTAGGATAAGTCCCAAAGTGCCCTCAGATCAATGACTCTCATTACTTCGGTCTTCAGAGCTTATCAAAACACCACACCTCAATTCCCCTAGAGTACAAAGTCTCCATACTAAAATATCTAGCGCCACACATCCCTCATATATCGATAGTTGAGAGGGATCCTGAAGGATCCTTAGATCCACGTTCCACATTACTTCGTGACTCTATCCTTCGAGGGTTTTGAAGTTACAACACCCATGTCCTCCCGGAGCAGTCAATGCCGGGCTAACTACATCATAGATCCAACGGTTGGAATAGTTCCCAGTCATCCTCAGATCTACGACCCAGATTAGCTTCAAGCTCCAGGACTTCGGAGGATACGTCTTTCTTAAGACAAATACGAAAACTCACCGAACTCACGAAGACTAAACGAGTCGAGGAGTTAACACCTACGCTCCTTCTCCAAATCTAACAGTCATGACAGACCTTGGGTCCTCCCGAACGGATCTCATCCACTCATCTTCCAAACGAAAGAATCTTCCCTTTCGAGACTTAAATCTCACTATCCTTCCTGAGCTTCATCAGTTCTGAAAACATTAGGCACTGACTCGTGCTTTGCTCTCTTTCTCCTAAGCTTAACAGACTCCTTTTTCCTAGGAGACTCAAAACAGTTAGGAGTGTCGACATGCATACGGGTAACTATGTCCAAGGTCAACGAACTCACAGTACTTCTGATTTAACTTATGTCACTACAGGGCTCGAGCATTTACGTGTACAAAAAATATAGTTCCTTTCTTACTTACATACACAATAAAGCAAATATAAAGGGATACAGTCTAATTATCAAGCAAACATGCACATCTCGGAAAAATTCATAGGATATCCAACTTTAATTCACAGTTATAGTTCAATTACACAAGATATGAGAATACTTATCTATTACACGTTGCAACCAACTAACTGACTGTGGGTGTTCACCTTTCCACCCAACCATAGGGTCAGAGGCATTCATTCTTAGCGCTCTAGCCATCCCCTTTCCAAGCCATGATATCACTATGGAATTTACGCCAATTCTCAACGATCCTTTCTCTTTCACATCTTCTGTGAGGTTTATCAGATGCTTCCTCAACATCAAGCTCACAACCTTATTTTTAGGTCTCGTTATCTGCAAACTGTCAGAGATTTCTTTCTCTGTTACGGCCTCGATGAGTTTTATCAGATGCTTCCTCAGCATCAAACTCATGGCCTTCTTCTCATTCTCAGCTGGAGAGCTCTCCCACGATCTCCACTCTCTTGTCCATCCTTTTCTTGTCTTGCATGCACACCCCTCCTTGGGAAGGTTCTCCTTCCTATCTTGTTCCTTATGTCAGAAGAAAACTCAGGTCAGTCTGGGTCTACAGGACACTGTGGTACTTTAGGCTAACATTCTGCAGCTAGACCATGCTTCCATCCATGGGGTGGTTAATGGTTCAACCACTGGTCCTTTCTTCATTAATTAATTTATCTTCTTGGGATCTAGAGGAGGTTTATTATCCTCATCAAAGGGAAGTTAGGGTTCATTTGACATAATTAACCCTCTCTTATAGTTTTCACATTCTTTCCTCTAGTGATATCATGGCCAGTACTTTCAAGGCTTCACCCCCACAGTCAGTTGTTGGCAATTCAAACAATAATACATTTACAATGTTCCCATGCCATAGCATGGTGACTATGATTAATGATTAATTACAAGCTGTGGAAAACATGGGTGTTACAGTTCCTGACCAAAAGTATTGGCTTCTCACAGCTATAATTGTCTTATGATATCCTAGGTGCCCAACATATGGCACATTGTGCATTTCCTTCAACACTACATTTTTCATCTCATTGGAATTTGGCACATACACTTTTCCTTTGTACATGAAAATTCCATCTTATTTCAAATCATAATAATTAAATTTATACTGAAAATTACCTTATTGTAATGTCTCTTTTATTTGTAGATATTTCTTGTATAAATTTGTTGTTGCAATAATATTATATTTTAGATCAGTCTTGTACATGCTAATGGTTGCAACATGCACTTCATGAGATCTCTTGCTGAGTGCATCAACCACTTGATTTTCCTTGTCTTTGATGTGATTAATCTCAAATTCATATTCACTTAGAAATTAAATCCATCTAGTTTGTCTGACATTTAATGTTGGTTGTCTAAATAAATGCTTCAGACCACAGTGTTTTGTCCTCAGTTCGAATTTCCTCCCCATGAGGTAATGTATCCACATTTTTAATGCATGTACAATTGTTGCTAACTCAAATTCATGTGTAACATAATTCCTTTCATGCTCCTTTAATTTTCTAGTCTCGTAGCATACCAAATGATATTTTTTACTAAGGAATCCATCGATCCCTTCCTTGTATGCATTAATGCACACAACAAAATATTCATCTCGATCTACAATATTCAATATTGGTGCACTTGTCAAGATGTCTTTTAGCTGCTAAAATATTTCTTCACACTTGTAAGTCCATTCAAACTTCACTCCCTTATTTTGCAAAGTGATTGGACTTGCAACCTTTGAAAATATTTTTATGAATCTTCAGTAATAATTGGAAATATCCATTAATGATCTAACCTATGTGACATTTCTGGGCATTGGCCATCCTCTAATGGCCTATATCTTCTCAATATCCACTTATATCCCCTCTACTAAAATGATATGCCCCAAGTAGTGAATCTTCTTTTGGTAAAAGATGCACTTACTTAGCTTCACATACACTTTATTCTCTCTCAAAAATTGCAACACCCTTCTTAAATGTTTCTCATGTTCCTCTTCCGACTTAGATTAGATGAGTGTATCATCTAGGAAGAAAATTACAAACTTGTCCATGTACTCCTTGAACACTCCATTCATTGGGCACATAAAAATTGTTGGGGCATTTGATAGTCCAAATGGAAATACTGTGAATTCATAATTCCCATATATTTTCCTAAATTTTGTCTTGCTTATGTCTTATTCCTTTATCCTTACTTGATGATATCTTGATCTCAAGTCAATCTTGGAAAAGATTCTTGCACCTTTAACCTGATAAAAAAAATCATCAATTATGGGAAAATGATACTTGTTCTTTATGGTGACCTTATTAAGCTATCTGAAATCAATATACAACCTTAAGGTTTCATCTTTCTTCTTCACAAAAAGAGCTAGGGCTCTCCAAGATGACACACTTGGACGTATATACCCCTTGTTTAACAATTCTTCAAGCTGCATTTTCAACTCTTTCAATTCAGGTGTGCCTATTATGTATGACGTCTTGGACACTGGAGTAGATCCCGGTACTAAATCAATAGAGAAATCAATGTCTCTCTTTGGTGGAAATCCCAGGATTTCCCTAAAAACATCTTGAAAATCCCTTAATACCAGATGGTCTTCAATGCTTGCCACTTTATCTTTGGATGCCTCTTCCATATGGGATGAAAAAATTTAACATTCCTTCCTGGAAATATTTTTTAGTTGCATAACTAAAATCTCTCTAACAGTTATAGTTCTTGGAATGCCTTGAACATTGTCTTGTTTCCCATCCTCATCAAGACATGTGATTGCCTTGTTGTAGAAGTCTATGGTTGGGTGGAACGTCTGTCCCAAGCATAGACAAGCATTCCACCAAACCATAGACTTATTATTCTAAATATTAGCATCCATTCACCCCCGAGCTAAGGATAGTAATCCAAAAAAGAGGGTGGGCTCTCACTGTCCGCTCACAGCTCATAAAATTCACAACCCACTGGTATTCTCCTACATCTATCTCAATTTTCCACCAGCTCTCTTCCTCTTGACCTTCCCAACCCAAGGAATGTACCCTTTCATTGATCTCAGTCCCTCAGGCATCCCATTCGTTTATCAGGGTCTTTATGGCACATGTAGCTAGGAATATCTCAGTTGGGAACTCCAAGGAACTTATTGCTAGGAAAACTATCACCAACCAACAACAACCACTTGTTGTTTTAGTGAAACTCACACAAGAGTTCACTATTCATGCCTAACAACCTGAATCTTCATTCTTCAACTCCAAAACACTCCATATATGCTCCAACATTCTCTAAAATTTTCCTTCCATGGATGCATCAGCTACAAGCTCTCTTTTCTCCTCTCCCCTTGCTCCCCATGCACAAAAATTGACTGTGTAAAATTGTTATAGTTTCCCATACATTTTTTTCTCTGTTTTGCTTACTTTCTTGACTCACATACTTCCCCAAGTTGATTTTACTCATCCCCCCATGTGTCCAATAACTATGGGATGTGGCTGCTCATGACCACCCTCTTATATGTATCCAATGATTGGATTTGGGAACACTCAATCATAAATTAGAAGGTTCACATACCAATAGAAAATTTAAGGAAAATGATTGAATTAATATACATGGGTAATTCCCCCTTTGGACCCCCTGCACCCTCCCTCTTAGGAATTGTCTTAGACACTCCCCTCTCTTGTGGATTAATTCATCCCCCATCTCTGTCCATGTCCCCTTAGAAACTGGAATCGGATTTTATTATTAACATTCAGAAATACAATTCACATATACATTTCTTTACCAATAGACACACTTTATATCTACATTAAGCATTAATTAAACTTGGGATTATAGTGGGGATGTTACAATAGAGGTCAAAATTAACTTTCTTTACATAGTCAACTTCACCATTATATGCATATGAATGATAGACTTGAAATGGACCATGCTTTTGGGGTTGGGTTTGTCTATTAGTTTCGAGGATGACGGTATTTGGAATGCAAGAGATGGATTTATCATTGAGCATCATGATATGAACATGATCATTTTCACATCCAAACTCTTGATCACATATTGCAAAGATATTATAATCAGGCCTTAGGTAAGAGTGATCCAAGGATATTTCAAGGTGGGATTGTTTTGAGAATCGATTGTCAAGGGAGAGCATGTGATCTTGTAAGTCTTGGATGGTGGGAATTAAGGATGACAAATCTTTGTGTGAAACACAACCACCAAAGGATAAACATGTTCTACAAGATTTCTCTTTGAAGTCAAGGCAAGTGATTAAGGCTATCTCCAGATCTTGAATGTTCTTTTACTCCAACCACCTATAGTAAAGAGGAGGTATACGATCATAACAATGCAAGAGGGAATCCAAGCTGGTAGGGTGAATGGACATAAGAATATAGTTATACAACTTGATAAAACTAAGGTTAAAAGCATGAATGATTTCACTTTCCTTCATGTGCAATCAATTAAATCTCTTAAGGTGCCCATAAGTATTATCCAAGTTCCCAAAAGTTGAAGTAAACTAATAATAAATTTCAAACCACGTGGAGATACATTCATCATGTAGGTTGGAAAACAAGGAAGAAGCATTACCCTGAAGGGAGTTCTTAAATAAGAGCATGCAACTGTTATTTTCATTAACTCCAAGGGTGGTAAAAGCATTGGAAAATGAAAAAATATGCTCTTCCAGTGTAACATTTCCATCACCCCGAAATAAAGATAAATGTTTCTTGAACTTATAAGGAAAAGGATTAATCGAGTAAGTAAGCTTCAAAGGAGCAGGTGTAAGCCACGTGTAATTTTTTAGAATATTCCATACAAGTTTGAGTATGACTTTCCCATGATTAGTAGTCGAGACCATAGCGTTGCAACCATTATACATGCTCCCAATCAGCTGAGACATAGAAGTTTGGATAGAGTTAGACAATGGACATCTTGCTTCTCACAAATGGAGAGGATAAAAGAGGGAGAGTTAGACAATGGACATCTTGCTTCTCACAAATGGAGAGGATAAAAGAGGGTTGAGAAAATGACAAGCAAGAGTCGGTGGTGAAAGATAAGTAAGACTTTCTTCCTCTTTTAAAGGGTCAATAGATTGAAATAATTAAAACAGAAGAGATGATCGCCAAAATATGTTGATGTCAAAACTATAAAGTTTCAATACCAACATCTCAATCTTTCGTAGATGAGAAGAGGTGGGAATGGTACCCTAAGTTTAAAGCCCCAGAAAAAAAGCACATTAGACCCTAAAACCTAAAAGTCTAAGCATGAATCTCTTGTTTATAATTTTGCATATATATATATATATATTAATTTT
>ML785181.1:159455-180718 GCA_009831015.1 Picea engelmannii
CCCCCCCCCCTCTCAGTATTCCAACAATTGGTATCAGAGCAGGTGCCTTCAACATAGTCTAACAACTGGAAGGTATATCCTGAAGATGGATCAACAAGAAGGAATGGCTAGCAAAAAAGCACCATTGTTCAATGGAGGTGGATATGCTCTATGGAAAATAAGAATGAAAAACTTCATGTTGGCTCTTGGTTTTGATATTATGGAAATTTGTTGTATATTGTTACACTACACCAACTACTCAACCCAAATATGTTGAATGAAATAAAATATGCAATGACAACTCACGAGCAATCAATGCAATACTAGGAGGGTTGACAAATTCTATATGTGTGAAAGTTATGCATTGTAAGTCAGCCAAAGAAATATGGGACAAATTGGAGGTTGTATGTGAAGGAGATAGCAAAGTCGGGGAAGCCAAACTACAGACCTATAGAACTCAGTTTGAAAATATGAAAATGAAAGAAGAAGAGAACATTGTTTAATACTTTCATAGGGTAGATGAAGTGGTTAATTCAATTAGAGAAGCATGAGAAGAACTTGCAGATAAACCTATTGTGAAAAAGATAATGTTGGCCCTTGACCAAGTTTTGAAGATCCTTGGTCATGTTTGACCTCTTTTGGGGATTCGACAGGCTGGCCAAAGGCAGAGCGCAAGTCGAAGCAAAGATCACGAGATCTTGGCCCCTGTTTTTAGGGTAGTTTTGGGATTAGGGTTTATGTAACGGGTATGGGATGTCGGCCCATGGGTTTACCCATGTTTAGGCCCATTTTGTAATGTATAAATAGATATCTAAGCGATGTAGGAAGAGGCCAATGTGCTAAGTGTGAATAGTTGTGGATGCTTTGTGCATACTATGTGTTGAGACTTTCATAGCTAAGTACAAGTGATTGTAAGAAGGCTTTGTGCTTAAACCTAGCTCAGGGAAGGAGCATATGGCGAGGTGCATGCAGATCTCTTGTCCTATGCGGAGTGGGTTCTGAGGATTTGTGCATGTAAAGAGATTGACGGAGGATAATAAAGAAGACGAAGAGTTGGTGGATGTAGCCCTACACTGGGATGAACCATGTATATCCTGTTTTATGGTTTCTTTGTGCATTGTGGTTATTTTATTTTGTATGATCTTAAGTGTAGTAATGAATGTTTAGATGAATCTAGTATGATAGATTAGTGCTTAAGTAATGTGAATAAATGCTAGATCTGATCTTTTTCCATGTGCTAAGTGCTTAGATGTGTTAGATCTGGTAGAATATTGTGTTGTTATGTAATTAGGGTTTGGATTTGCGATGTAAATAAGGGTTAATTAATGATGAATGTTAACTGTTAAGTGCTTTGTTAAGTGGTATAATCACATATCTGTGTCCTAGCTAGGTTGCAACCACCCCTGCCTCTATCTCAGGTGAGACTTCATCTGCTTCGCAGGTGTTGTCAAAAGGGCTGATAGTTAGGGTTTTGTCGGTGCGTTGTTGAAGTGTTGAACCCTGGGTCTACCCCTGTGCCAACAAATGGTTTCGTTGTCGGGACCTGAAACTGTGATTGATGGCAAATGAAGAAAATAAATATTTTTGCGTAGATCTGTTCTTGAGTGTGCAGTATTGACTTGTGAAGCTCTGTGCTGAGAAGAGAAGTATGATCTGAAGAAAAGAGGTAAGATATTGAAGCCTTGTGCTCTGAGAAAGGTAAGATAAGTAAAAATGTTTGTTTCGAAATAATGAATCTAGGTATGTTCGATAAATTTTGTCCTATTCTGAAAAATAGGGCACAGTTAGAAGAAAGAAGATTTGATACGTATAGATCTGATAGAAGCAATGAAAGATATGTTATTCCTATGCATAGAAATAATGTTTGGACTAAAAAATGGATGCAAGATCCTAGAAAGATTTTTTTGCAGGTTAGTTACTGTGATCCCAGTGCATAGTACAGAAAGGGTTGGGGATCATTTAAGAGAAAGAGAGGATTAACCCTTTGTTATAGTTTAAAAAGACCGAGACATCTTGCTAAGGAATGCCCTGGTAGAAGACCCAACTGTCTTTGCTATAAAGCTACGGACCATGAAGTTTTGGATTGTCCCAGAATGACTGCTAAAGTTGAAAACATGAATATGAAACAAGAAAACTATGAGACAAGCCAATAAACTAAGGATATGATAGAACCCCGGAAAGAATCAGAGACTGTATTACTATAGATAAAAGAAACCTTGAATGATCACAGACATGTCAACTTATCAGAGGTCTTAAAAGAGAAAGAGTACATAGAAACAAGAATATGAGACTTCAACATAGACTACGTCCTGGATGAGGAAACACAAGTGAATATCATGATAGAAATAACTTGGGAAATTTTGGGAAAGCCTGCTATGGTTCCTTCATTAGGAGGAATAGGATTATTTAGGGGAAAGATGATAACCCTATGTGGAAGACTTACCCAAATATCTATGAGTTCTCATGGCACTTCGACATAAGAAGAATTTGAGATCGTTAAGTTTGTTGAGAACAACGCCCCATTTTCTATCTTTCTAGGGAAAACCTGGATTGAGAAAGATCAGATATGAAGGAAATAAGAGGAGGAGGATCTAGAACAGAAATATCAAGAAATAAGAGATTTCATGGCTAGGAGAATAGCGCACTTATTGGAAGAATAAGAGAACCAATCGAAGCTACTAAAGACCAAAGATATGGATGCTGAATTTGAAAGGACATAGGAAGACTGGAAACACCTGTCTGTACAAGAGAGTGGAGCACCTACCCCAGAAAGAGAAGAAGTATTACCCTTGAACCCTATGAAAGACCCTCCACAGTGTGAAGTTATCATGCCAAGAGGAGATAAGAATGACAATGGAAAGAGGAAACCAATGATTCAAATCACAGGAAAGAAGGCCAGAAATCTCAGTAAGAAGAGGTAAAAATTAGAAAAATTGCAAGAAGTTCCAGAGAATACTTTGCAGAAGAAAGGTTTCTAGAACTCGAACTTCACCAGAATATCCGTACATCACAGATTGTCACTTCGCCATGACGAAGCAATATGACCGTTGGAGGAAATATGATCGTTCAATCGACACTCCCGAACGGTTAGGAAAGAAGTTACGGCCCGAAATTTATCCATTGGACCGTTGGGACTATGCCATAATGGATGGAATTGCATTGAATAAGGCTTTGCAACCCGTTGAAAGAAAATGTTACGGTGTTATCTATTTATCCCGTCGAGCATTGCACCGGGAACACTTTTGCCAATTATGACTATCTGAGCCTGCAGAGAACTATTTGATTTCGCACAGTGATCATTGAGACCTCGCCATCCATTCTGTTACATTGAGTATTGTTCACCGACTTGAGATATAATATCTCGAGTGTGCATGTCGGACGCAATTAGAGCAGCAGAAAAAGTTGTAGAAGAGATTCTAATAAACCTCATGGCCAAGAAGGTGATGTTCGTAGGCATCCAAGCCTCATCGACATGAGGAGTACAAGCCTCCCCGTTGACTGCTCATGGATCTGGACCATCCTGAGCTGCGACCGAGAAAAGAACCAAGCAACATGATGACTTGGCGAATGAAAAGCTAATTCCATCCATCCTACCTGACTACATCCCACCCATAGCCAGTCTAGTGAGTCGTGATAGTGTCCCGAGGGAGTTTGAATACACAGTCATCACTACGTACCTCCTGAAGGGAATACAAGTAGTCATACCGCAATTGGAGAGGATTCCAACCTTGAAGATCAATGACTATAACCTAGGATACCACAAGAGCTATGTCATTCTTTCACCTCACAAATATTTTACCAACACCAAGGGGAAGAAATCGAAGATCATCCCCTAGCCGTGGACTATGGACATCGCGAGGTCCACTGTATTGAACGTGATGAAGATACCAAATTTTGGAAGGAACCAGGAGGTTAACGCGTGTGTTAAGCTCCTGCTGTCGTGATTCCATGGTAGGTATCTATGGTTATACAGATGCATCACCGTCGATCCGGCGTTGATCCATAGTGTTGGTGATGGAAGTCACTCTTGGATTGCTTGCAGGAGCAGAGCCCGACGCCCATCAGTTTTTTATGTCATGGTAGTTTTATGGAAGAGGTGATCGAATGGAAGTAAACTCGGACGATATTGTTTCGACTCCGAAACTAGGCCCAACATGCATGGGTAGGTGAGGTCTTGGACATACTTCAGACAGTGAGTTGTAGTAAGGGTGAGTAGGGGGGAGGACTTATATCAGAGAGATGCAAAGGTCTATTGTCAACATCAGGTTTCTAGCAGACTGTAGGATAATTCATTTAAACGCGAGATCATCTTACATTCAAACGCAGAAAACTAGGGAATACAATAGTGTCACAATAAAACCTTTATCATAACGCAACTGCAATAATTCATGTGAATCAGTCAATCATGAACTCCCTCGGTATGAGATGAAAACTAGATGAAACAGGGAAACTGTCTTTCATAAAACAAGAAATCTTACATACAGATGCATAACCAGAAAACTAGAATGTTTGTTAAAACATTACAATCGGGAACCTTGCTCTACCATCGATGCTTACAAAAATGGAGAAAACGCCTACATATACTCCAAAACAACAACAGTAGCAAAAACAAGATGTTGCATTAAAATATTGCGTCTGCATGTCTTCTGACAGTCTTCCCATGCAGACTTAGAATGATCGTGCACCTATGACAGACGCTACCTTAAATTCGCATGGCCTTTGCAGGGGAGGTAGCCGAAACATTAAAGGCCAAAATGGCGTGTGCAGACTTCTCTGTCTAATCGAGGACTTCGGCATAGCTTCTTTGAAGAACTGGGTACACAGGACCCTCTCGAGCGGACCACTTGCCAGACCTTCCACACCTTACACTTAATGCATGAGGAGAGGTTTCACCCACCCCTTCTTGCATTTATTTACTCCAAGCGAAGGCCAGGAGCGGGATCGTATCAGATGGTACCTGGAGATCGAGACGATCCTTTCGACGACTGGATCCGACGCCTTTGGCCCCTTTCAGCACAATTCTTTTCTTTCCCAAGTGACCACGGGCTGTGACCCCGTGTTTATTCCCAGAGTGCTTTCAGCGTTCACAAACAGAAGGAGTTAATCCTTTCTTCTTGAAATTGCGATGAGTGAAACACCGAGACCGCTCAATTGGGCGCCACGCGTCCTCCAAATCTGATGGTCCTAAACCCTCCCGACGCTGCTGTGAGCCCCAGGTCCTATATGCTCTCGTTACTTGGCACATCGGGGATATGAGGGAGCTTCTACTTGTGCTTCGAAGCTGCGATGGGCGAAAAGGCAGGGAGCCTAATCGCGTGCCAGGTGTCCGCTTCAGATGAACGACTGAGGCTGCTTCGCGATACTACGGGCCCGGCTCTGGGCGCCTTTGGCGCTTTCGGGGTTCGGGGTTTCGAGATGTAGAACACCATGAAACTCTCACCCCTCGAACTCACGATTGCCGAAAAGCCAACACGACTGGATCTCGCGCCACGCGTCGTTTGGATGGGCGGTTGTTATTCTTCCCTGCATACAATATGGGCGTGATCTATTGTGTTAACTTCAACGCAAATTCTCTATTCGTGATTTCCCGCCAACCGTTGATCTGCTCACATGGATGGATCTAGACCGTTGACACTATAATTTTGCTCGCTTACTGGCTAGAAGCTTGAAACGATATTTTTCCATGCTGCGCTTGGGCGCTCCTCGTACAACTTGCAGACCGGAATACTCTTGTGCCTAGGACAAGAAATGTCGCTAACATTAGGCTCCATGGGGGATAGATTCATCCCTATGATTCTCTAAGAACTCATTCCGCAGCTTCAGTGCCTTGCTGTTGGGCTATGGAGTCATGGTCAAAACATCCCCTGCTGAAAATACAGGCTGAAAAAGTAAAAGTAAAACAAAACAAGATACATGCTCAAAAGAGCTTATTTATGTACAATCCTAAACTATTAGAATCCTTTACATGGGGCTAGGTGAAAGAAAACTTCCACCATAGCCATTCAAGCAGCTTCCTGGATAGAAGCTCCTTCCTTCTGTCGATGATCACCAGCAGATAGTGTAACCGTGACAGCAGAACGACTACACTCTTCAACTTCTCCTCAAAGGGTGAAGTTGATATGGAATAGGGTGGCTCCAAGGCATAAAGGATATGCCACTCCATGTATTCGCCGACAAGGTCATAGAATGAGTGGCGAATTTCAGAAAATTGGTGACAGGCAGCCTCCTCTGCTACAGAGTTGCTCACATGTGGTTGAATATCTTTGATAAGAACAGGTGAGTGGACAAATGATGTAGGCTCACTGATCTCAGGCGGTAGCTGCTCGCTGACTGGCTTTGGAATGAAATATGTGCTCAGTTGTTCCTCTGGTTCCTTTTCCTCTTCTTGGCTCTCCCCCGGGTCAGATTCGTATTCATCATAAATAGGGACCATGGGGTGGTTCTGCTCGCTGACTGGCTCTTTAGTATCTTTATAGTGATCAAATGTAGGATAAGCTTGTTGCTCATCATCACTATAATATACATCAAAAAGGAGTTGTCCTTCATTGATATGACCCTCCTCCAGAACAGTGATCCCATAAAAAAATTTCATTTCAGGGACAGTGGGACCTGCTGCTTCTGGCTTCTCATACATAATCCTTTTCTCTTTAATCCCAGGTAAAAATATATCATGAGAAACCCCCTGGGGGAAAAGAGAAAAATCCTCTTCCACAACTAACCCCTCTTTTAAAAAGAGAGGGTCTTCGTCATCATGAGCAGAGCTGCTAGGAACATCTGCTTCAACCTGATATCCAGGTGAGTCATCTACCATGGACCACATTTTCTCTATAAACTCACACTTTCCACAAGAGGCATGTTGATCGTTATGAACATCTAAAAGAATAGAGGCATCTGATATGATGTCAGATGCTTCTGTTTTAGGGCTAACACAATTAATATCATTCAACACCTCCATATTTTCCTGGAAAATGATTTCCTCCACAGTAAAAGCTTCATCATGGATCTAGTCTCCAGGGCCAACAGAGGCTTCATGAAGCGAAGAAAACTCCTCACAACAGTTTTCAAACAAACAATCAGCTGGATAAAAGTCTTTACAAAATGAATTGAAAGCTGTGTGAAAACCTGTTAAAGAGCGGATGCTTGCAATGGGAAGAGACCGACACCATTCAAGAACAACTCCCTTCAATGAATACCTGAAGAGTTTAATCTGGACATCCTCATGCGTGATATTGTGTCGGTGAATAGCCTCATGGAAGTCCAGTAAATGCTCAGTTGGTTCCTCCCAACTTGTTGCATGAAATTCAGGGAGGAAATCTTCCCATGGGTCTCTATCAGGAAGTGCATTAGGAAAACCAACTATCTAGGAAAAGTCACAGAAAGCAAACCTTTGAGCCATAATTTTCTCCATATCGAAACAATGGAGTCGCCAATCGATCCTCGAATCATGGAGTCGCCAGGTGAAAGATGCGCAGCTTCAAATATGCCTGGTCCTTGTTCACCATCAAAGGCTAGATCTTAACATTGTCGTTACCCCAGGAAGCTTCTCAGGCTGAGAAAGCAGCTGCTGAAACCTTCTCGAGAAATATCCTTAGGGTTATCTTTGAGGTGTGATAACAATAGCTACATCTGAAACAGTGAAGTGGAAACAATGGAGTCGCCACAGTGGAGTCACCAGGTGCACAGTAGCAATCTTTAAGGGCTCTGATGTCTGATGCACCTTCAGAAGCAGAGGCTCAATGTCGTTCTACCCAGGGAAAAATATTCAACTTCGTCCCCGGCAACGACGCTAGAAATGTTGGCGGCGGAAGTCACTCCTGGATTGCTTGCAGGAGCAGAGCCCGATGCCCATCAGTTTTTTATGTCACGGTAGTTTTATGGAAGAGGTGATCGAATGGAAGTAAACTTGGACGATATTGTTTTGACTCCGAAACTAGGCCCGACATGCATGGGTAGGTGAGGTCTTGGACATACTTCAGACAGTGAGTTGTAGTAAGGGTGAGTAGGGGGGAGGAATTATATCAGAGAGATGCAAAGGTATGTTGTCAACATCAGGTTTCTAGCAGACTATAGGAGAATGCATTTAAACGCGAGATCATCTTACATTCAAACGCAGAAAACTAGGGAATACAATAGTGTCACAATAAAACCTTTATCATAACGCAACTGCAATAATTCATGTGAATCAGTAAATCATGAACTCCCTCAATATGAGATGAAAACTAGATGAAACAGGGAAACTGTCTTTCATAAAACAAGAAATCTTACATATAGATGCATAACCAGAAAACTAGAACGTCTATTAAAACATTACAAACGGGAGCCTCACTCTACCATCGATGCTTACAAAAATGGAGAAAACGCCTACATATACTCCAAAACAACAACAGCAGCAAAAACAAGACACTGCATTAAAATATTGCGTATGCATGTCTTCTGACAGTCTGCCCATGCAGACTCAGAATGATCCTGCGCCTATGACAGATGCTACCTTAACTTCACATGGCCTTTGCAGGGGAGGTAGCCAAAGCATTAAAGGCCAAAATGGCGTGTGCAGACTTCTCTGTCTAATCGAGGACTTCGGCATGGCTTCTTTGAAGAACTGGGTACACAGGACCCTCTCGAGCGGACCGCTTGCCAGAACTTCCATACCTTACACTTAATGCATGAGGAGAGGTTTCACCCACCCCTTCTCGCCTTTATTTACTCCAAGCGAAGGCCGGGAGTGGGATCGTATCAGATGGTACCTGGAGATCGAGACGATCCTTTCGGCGACTGGATCCGACGCCTTTGGCCCCTTTCAACACAGTTCTTTTCTTTCCCAAGTGACCACGGGCTGTGACCCCGTGTTTATTCCCAGAGTGCTTTCGGCGTTCGTGAACGAAAGGAGTTAATCCTTTCTTCTTGAAATCGCGATGAGTGAAACGCCGAGACGGATCAATTGGGTGCCACGCGTCCTCCAAATCTAATGGTCCTAAACTCTCTCGACACTACTGTGAGCCCCAGGTCCTGGACGCTCTCGTTACTTCACGCATCAGGGATATGAGGGAGTTGCTACTTGCGCTTCAAAGCCGCGATGGGCGATACTGTGGGCCCGGATCTAGGCGCCTTTGGCACTTTCGGGGTTCGAGGTTTCAAGATGTAGAACACCATGAAACTCTCACCCCTCAAACTCGCGACTGTTGAAAATCCGACGCGACTGGATCTCGCACCACACGTCGTTTGGATGGGCGGCTGCTATTCTTTCCTGCATACAATATGGGCACGATCTATTGTGTTAACTTCAGCGCAACTTCTCTATTCGCGATTTCCCGCCAACCGTTGATCTGCTCACATGGATGGATCCGGACCGTTGACACTATAATTTTGCTCGCTTACTGGCTGGAAGCTTGAAATGATATTTTTCCATGCTGCACTTGGGCGCTCCTCGTACAACTTGCAGACCCGAATACTCTTGTGCCTAGGACAAGAAATGTCGCTAACACATAGGATCACCGAATTGAGCATGTAGGGACCAGACCCACAAGAATTTTATCTAGGGAATACTGCAAATCGTACCTTGGCACATAATATCAAACACACCTATGATGATGTAGAGAAAGGAACGCAAGGCTACAAGGTAGCCTCCATTTAGAATGGCGCAGTGCGCCTTGCTTTCCAGTTGATTATTGGTAAGCTAGTAT
The DNA here is from genome assembly GCA_009831015.1 of Picea engelmannii. Taxonomy (NCBI): domain Eukaryota; kingdom Viridiplantae; phylum Streptophyta; class Pinopsida; order Pinales; family Pinaceae; genus Picea; species Picea engelmannii. The sequence continues at coordinate 169,115 of ML785181.1, forward strand.
GAAAGAACAGACCCACACATGTCACAGGGTTTGTCGTTGACCTCGTAGGAAAATGCATTGAAGGACTAGAGATGAATTAGGCCAATTACCTAGTCAATCAGTTATAACTGGATTGTCGTGAAGCTCGGGATCAGGGCTATGAGTTCCATTTTAGCTGGCTGCTAATCCTCATCCCATTCACTACTTGGGAGATGCCGAAAGGTGCGACCTTCCCTAACATTGAACCGTTCGAGCCACTAGCTACAAAGTTCACCACGCACTGGTATTCGAGCGATATGGGGAAACAATGGTAGTCGAATGCAATATTCCATACCTACTACCTACAGCTGAAGAGGGATATTGAGTCTTTCCCTCGTATGACATCGAACACCCTAGACAGGTTCAAGCCCCTTATGAATTTCCATGTAGATAAACATTTTATTTATATTACTGCACGCAGACGAAAACAAAGAAGAGCTTCAGTCCTACTACAAGCTCACAGAGGAGAACCTGGAAGAAATCAATAAGGAATGGCCCGCAGAGTTCCTTATACTAGTCGACCAGGCAGCACTATCCGATCCCAACCTCATTGTAAGTCCTATGGTTACTCGCGAAGAGTATGATGCACCTAGCAACATCAGGAAGAAAAAGAAGGAAAATGTACAGGAAATACACAACACATCAGAAGAGACTGCATCAAATTCACCTAGCAGAGGAAGAGATGACGAAGTGGAAAAAGAAGAGCAAGAAGACAAGTCAAAGCAAGGGGAAGTAACATCGCCTAGGAACTCCCTTGAAGAGGCAGAGACATCCAAGAAAAGAAAGGTTTCCCCCACGAAACCTACATCGTGGAAGAAGTCCAAAGCGAGTAAGTCGAAGTTTTAGACTGTACTCACGGTCGATGACTTCAACTTCATTATGATAGTTGTATCAGATGCCTCAGAAGATATTTTGTAGAGAACTGAAGACAAACAAGAAACCATGTATGGAAGGATTGAAGCAGAGCTGAGAGGAGTACAACAAGCCCTTCACTCTAGCCATGCAGTGTCCACTACACCCCCTCCACCAGAAGAACCAAAGTTCGGAGATGAGCCTGCCCAACTTCGTAGAATAGTTGACGTGACCAAAGCTCACCTTCATCACGTGTAAGAAGAAAAATAATAGGCCACATTGGCCCTGAAGCAAGCACAAGAGGAAATCATAGAGAAACATCGAGCTACGCAGCAGGAGAAGGACGACCTCCAAACCAAGTTTGAAGAAAATAAAGCGCAAATCCAACAGGAGAAAGAACAATTGTGGGCGGAGCAAGTCAGAGTTAAAGAAGCAGTCAACATAGCACTTCTCTCTGTGACAGGCTTGGAGAATATGGAAGAAGACCCGGTAGTAAATCAAGTTGTGAAGCTTGTCGAAGCCATTCAACAACTTCAACAGAGGGTCGCAGAACTAGAGCTACAAACAGTGCCAAGCACTCCGCAGGAAGTGTGAGACCAGAGAGAAGAAACTACCTAGAGTGTAGTTGAAAGGATCAAAGAATTAACCATGGAATGTAAACAACTAAGCAATTGTAGTGTGCAGACTTATGAGTGTCTTACCGAGGACCCTGAACTAAAGACACTGGAGTCGTAGTTCCAGGAAGAAAAGCAACAAGCAACAATAGTACAAACGCAGTTGAAACTCCTGTCACTAGTTGAGAGTATGAAAAGATCCCAAGAATAGTGCTCGGCTTAGCAATAGGTCCATGCCATACTAAGCAAAGTCATGTAAGTGACTTAGAAGCTCCAGCCAGTCTAAGATGCAGCTTGCCTACTTTTTGAGGAGATTGAAGGTCGAGGAGAAAAGCAAGCACAAGTAGTCACTTCGGTAGAACAACGCTTAGAGGGACCTGTGAACGAGGCAGTTATTCAAGAGTTCATCGAGCAGGAGGCCTTGACACAACAACAGGTTGAAGCAGCTCGAGCCAAGCACGAGGATTTTGAGGCAAAGTTACCCAGACCAGAGTGAATCGGGATGAGTCACAGGTGAGTGTTGGGGGCTCATTGGCCCTTAACCAAGTTTTGAATATCCTTGGTCATGTTTGACCTATTTTGGGACTTCAACAGGTTGGTCGAAGGAGGATCACAAGTTGAAGAGAAGATCGTGGGATCTCGACCCCTTTTTTTAGGGCCGTTTTGGGATTAGGGTTTATGGAACATGTATGGGATGTCATCCCATGGGTTTACCAATGTTTAGGCCCATTTTGTAATGTATAAATAGATATCTAGGTGATGTAGGAAGAGGTCAATGTGTTAAGTGCGAATAGTTGTGGATTCTTTGTGCATACTATATGTGGTGAGACTTGCAGAGCTAAGTGCAAGTGATTTTAAGAAGGCTTTGTGCTTAAACCTAGCTCAGGGAAGGAGGATCTGGTGAGGTGTGCACAAATCTCTTGTCCTATGTGGAGTGGGTTTTGAGTATTTGTGCATGTAAGGAGATTGACAGAAGATAATAAAGAAGATGAAGAGTTGGTGGACGTAGCCCCACACTGGGGTGAACCACGTATATCTTGTGTTATGGTTTCTTTGTACATTCTAGTTATTGTCTTGTGTATGAGCTTAAGTGTAGTAATGATTGTTTAGATGAATCTAGTATGATAGCTTAGTGCTTAAGTAATGTGAATAAATGCTAGATCTGATCATTTTCCATGTGCTAAGTGCTTATATGTGTTAGATCTGGTAGAATACTACGTTGTTCTGTAATTAGGGTTTGGATCTGCGATGTGAATAAGGGTTAATTACTGATGAATCTTAATTGCTAAGTTCTTTGATAAGTGGTATAATCACAGATCTGTGCCCCGACTAGGTTGTAGACATTTGTGTCCTGCAACCACCCCTACCTCTACCTCGGGTGAGACTTCATCTACTTCACAGGTGTTGTCGAAAGGGCCAGTAGTTAGGGTTTTGTTGGTGCAATGTTGAAGCGTTGAACCATGGGCTTGCCCCTGTGCCAATATATACTAAGGTCACTACCTATGAGATATGATGCCAAGATTTATACAATTAAAGATAGGCATGATCTTGACACACTCACAGTTGATCAGCTTCATGGAATTTTTATAGCATATGAAATGAGAACAGGGAATAATAAACCAACAAAAGATGAACGTCCTTTAAAGCATCTAAATCAAATAAGAAACATGAACATATGTCTCATGAATATCTGTTATACATATTCGATATAGAAGAGGCCAACTTTATAAAGAAACTCCAGGAAGGATCTGGAAAATATAAAGGAAAGTTACCCTTAATATGTTTCAACTATGGAAAAATTGGACACTTTGCCAATAAATGTCCCCATCCTAAGCAGGAGTAAAGTGATGATGAAATAACCTTTAAAAATTAGAAGAAAAGCAACACTAATAATAAAAAGAAGTTCTACAAGAAAAAGAAAACATTGTTTACCCAAGAAGACAGTTGTTCATTAGAAGAAAATGAAGAAGACAAACCAGAGCTTCTATTTATGGGAATAAAAACTCAAGATGATAAACATTCAGAAGATGAAGAAGAAGTGAACTTCAAAGAAGAAATCCTTAGGGTAATTGAATAACTAGGAAAAACTAAAAAACAAAATAGGGTACTAAGGGGAAAGCTTCTAGAGATTAAAGAAGCTACTAAATCAAGAGAGAGGGAAATTTCCAAAACCATCAAAAAGTCAGAACAAACCATCAATGATTTGAAGTCCCAACTCCTAGAAGCTAATAAAATTGAAGAAGTCATTTTACAACAACTTAATGATAAAAAACAAGTATGTGAGAAACTAGAAGCTAAGATTAAGTTGCTAAAAAGTGAAATTGAGAAAGAAAAGAAAGGATCAAAATATGGAAATAGTTCAAATATCTTGAATGAAATTCTTAGTAGTCAGAGGTCACCAAAAAACAAGACTGGTTTGGGATACACCCAAGAATCAACTTCTACATCACAAGGATCTGTCAAAAGACCAATCAATTACGCAGATGCTCTAAATGGATCCTCAAGAAGAGAATATAATAAAGCAAACATGATACCATTGAAAATCGTTCCACATAAACAGAAATCAACATTCCCTACTAAAGTAAAAAATGACAGGAATAATACAATCACCAGAAGGAATCCCCCTAATAAATATCTATTTATTGGATATTGTTACTCTTGCAATAATTTTGGTCATAAGGCAGTACACTACAAAGTTTATGGAAAATACAATAACATAAATGTCCAAAGATATAAGAACAATAGGTACAATACAGAGAAGAGAAACTACAACTCATTTGCTCCTTTCCAAAAATTCAATATTGAATGTCAAAAATGCAACAACTATGGTCATAAAACTAAAGAATTTAAATTACCAATGCAATCCTTAAATATAGGAAACCCTAACAAACAGAATAACAAGATATGGAAAAGAAAATCTAAAGTACTAAGCAATAAAGATCATGAATATATTTCTCCTGAAATTTATGAAGTTAATAATAGGATATTGGTGGGTAAAACTTCTAATAAGGAATATAATAATCAAAGCTATGCATATAAAATAGATCAAGCTCAATACAAGAAAAATCCTAAAGAAAAATATGACACAATTCCAAAACTTGATAATGTCATACAAGGATATTATTCATTACCCAACAAATGGAAATTAAAAAAGGAAAATTCTCAAAACAAGGATAAAGAAGCTTCTAGTGCACTAAATGGTGACAATGATGATGAATATTCAAGAGTAGAACAACCATAAGAATTGAGTGATGATGATCCCAGAAGTTTTCCAATGTTATTTTAATGATCCACTGAAACTCCTTTTCAAAACAAAAAATTAGAAACAAAGAAGGGAAGGAGAAATTATAGAAGTTTGTTCTCGTTGATACTCCTATGAGTATTGAAGCACAAAAAATGAATAGATGACTTGTATCATTGAAAGAATCATGGTTTGATAGTATACCTCTATGCAGGTTCTAACATAGTTTGTTGAGGGTCTTCATCTATCCATAAACAATGCAGGTTATGTATTCTCTTAGTAAAGTCGTGCGATATGATCATGCATTGGTCCCAAAGTGGTTATAAGTGGACAAACCCTAAATGGAAGTTAATATGTTGTATATAGTGTTATATATGGGATCTTGTAGAGATGATAGGGGGAGAGACCTTGTCAGGAAGAACCACTCTTTTAGAAACAAAGGGGGGAGAACAGTCAAAAGCAGAGAGAGCAGATTGACAGGGGGAGTCATTCAGTTATGGCAGGAAGAAGATGATTGCATGGGGTAGTTACCCAAGTTCAGATTTTGGTCAGCATCACACAGACATACAAAGATTAATCATAGGGGGAGAAACACTTTTCCATTTATTTCAAAGGGGGAGAGTAACTTCATAGGAGAGAAGCATCATCACAGGGGGAGTTTGTGTATGAAGATAGTGTGTTCCCATCAATGAAAAAGGGGGAGATTGTTGGACATATTGTCATTGATGTCAATAGTCGATGTCATTATGATGTGATGATGAGTTGTTATGAACAACATGCATAGGAATCTACCTAAAGCTCAGGAGAGGCAACGTATTAGATTTCACAAGATCAGAGCAATGCAGAAACATCATCGAGATCAAATTCCCAATAGATCAATGATATTGATCAATTAAAATCCAAGTACAAAACCAAAAATTTAAAAAGGGAAAGCGCATTGTAGGGATGATCAGTTGTTATGAACAACATGCAGAGGAATCTACCAAAATCTCAGTAGGGAAAGTGCATTTCAGAAATGCGATCATGATTGAAATCCCCACAGTAAAAGTACAAAATACTCAAGGGGGAATACTGTCCACTGATGTACATTTTGGGACAAACCAAGACCATAATATCTGGGAGTTACATAGGAGGACCAACATCGGATTAAATCCTGATCGTCGGATCTCAATAAGGGAAGATCAACGACGGGGAACCATTGTGGGATGCAAGGGTTGAGTTAATGATTGTGCATGTTTTGGGTCTGAATTCATCCATGATCGTTGATCTACTATGAGAGCATTCTCAACTGTTAGATGAAATCAAGTTACTTGAGGTTTATTCAGGGAATCTCACTTCAGAGAATTTAGAATTGGGAACGAATAACCCAATTTCACGAAGGCGAAATGAATCTAGAACTAATCATAGTCATTAGATCAAGGATTCACGATATCCCTAATATCTAAAATCCCGACAACCATTGGATCGTGTTAAGCCTCTCGTGCCAAAGATGGATCGTTAAATGAATTCAAGTTGCTAAAGTTTTATTCAAGGAATCTAACTTCGGAGAATTGAGAATTGGGAATGAATAACCCAAAATCCCGAAGGCCGAAATGAATCTAGACCATTGATCTATAACTGACCATAGTCGTTGGATCAAGGATTCACGATATCCCTAACAGTCGAAATCTCAAAAAGCGTTGGATCATGTTAGGTTGTTCGCATCAAAGAAGGATCATTATATGACATCAAGATCCTCGAGGTTTAGTCATCAAATATCACTTCGAGAGTTTTGGGAAATGGGAGTGTATAACCCAAAGTGTCGAAGGACGAAATGAACTCATCACATTTGTTGGATCAAGAATTCAGATGAACCTATGACCATTAGATCTAGGAGGAGGACATGTGCCACATCAAGAGATACACGTCAGTAGACCACATCAGCAATGACACGTGGCTTAATCATATGGTGACAAGTGTCTTGGTCCAGTTGGAAATTTAAGTTACATAAGTCATGAATCTAGGTGACACGTGGAAACCACTCGGCTAGTGCTAAGTCAATAGTGACATCAGCAAGTTACGTCACTCCGAGAGTTTTTCCTTCGGGGTAAACCAACAAATACCCAAAGCACCAAAGGAAAAATTCAATGTAAACCATTGATCTAAGATCCTCTAGATTCTCTCATGACCGTCAAATTAGGAGATAGTCAACTCTGGTGTTGACCACTCTGGTGAAAATGAGCTAAGAACATATGAAATTACCCAAAGAATGAAGCCTCGAAGTAACAAAAACCATTGCTCTGAAGAAGAATATGGAAACTATCAGATCAAGAGATAGTCAAATCCGGTGTTGGCCAACTCCAATGGAAATTGGAACAACAATCATCCGGATCTCCGAACCCCTGAAGTCCCGAAGTCCCGAAGTAAATAGTGGTCATCCATATCAACCTTTGATTAATTCATAGTCGTTGATCAAGTATAGAGGAAATATAGAATAAAGCGTAAACCACGAAGTAACGCTAACTGTTGATCTACTTCGAGATAATTCTTAACCGTTGATCAAGCATAGTGGAAGGACAGGGTAAGTAAAGGTGTTAGCTGACAACAAACGATCACCACCTCTTTATGACTTATTTGGTAGGTTATCACTCTGGAAGAATTGGACTACTCTGATTTCTAGTAACCTAGAGTCTTGGAGTACCAAAGCTCCAAAATAACATCCAGACCATTGAAATCTATGGACACACGTCAAATCAATATGAACACTTTGGTGAAATTTTAGTCCGGGAGAATTGGAAGTTTAAACCCCCATAGCCATGAAGTACCGGAGGGAATGACAACCCTCCATCTCATCATGATATTCAAATGTGATCATTGATCTTGATAAGTGTTTAATCACTCGCTTGGCCTAGCATCCGTTCACCACCTGCGGTCGTATGGAATAAAGCAATAACAGTGAAAGAAGAGGCAATGCTTAAATTAATAAGCACGCGGTTATGCGCATATGGTCATATGAAAAAATGGTTTGAAGGAAGTGCCTCTCCAGAATTCGATTTCTGTAATATTTTTAGAGACATGAAATCAAGTTAAAAGAAATTGATCCATAACCTGTGATCGATTTATGAAAAAGTACACTCAATAAATTAAAATCTTTCACAATAATGTTTGAATAATAACAAAGATTATTGTTAATTTAATGAATGGATGCAATGGTCCAAACAGAGGGACACAAATATTCATAGCTCACACAAGTTGGAAAGATATATAAACGAGAAATAATGGTGAGAAGAAAGTGTCTCTGCAGTCCAGATCAGAAGATCAAAACAGAAGTATATTCCAAGAAGAAGCACTGATGATTATTATGAAGTGAGGGTGGAATGGAGGATGATGGAAGCATTCATATCCTTTACTAAGAGTAAAAACAAGGGATTTGGTGCTTCCTAGGGTTGGTTCCCTAAAAACATGGGAGTTGTGGCTTCCTAGGGTTGGTGCCCTAAAGAAAAGGGAGTTGGTGCTTCCTAGGTTTGGTGCCCTGAAGAAGGGAATTTGTGTCTCCTAGAGTTGGTGCTCTAAAAAGGATTGGTGTCCTTCACTATTCTTCATAAAATCCTTGTAATTCCTATTAATTATATTTATATAATTTATTTTAAAAACAAGTTTATCGGTGATCTATTGTGGTAATTAACAAAATATAAAAGTAACTGCTAATTGTTGAAAAAGGGTAATACTAATTCACCCCCCCCTCTCAGTATTCAAACATATAACTATTTAAAATATAACAGTTGTATAATGGGATGAGGCCATTGATTGTTTTTCATCAACTAAGCATGTGTAGATGGCCAATTTCAATCATTATGGGAAATCCATAGCTTCCTCCAATGAGGATGTTTTTATTTATATGTTGACGTTCAACCTGGACGGATCGTACATCAAATATATTATTGCGATGCCATAAATAGTGTTGAGTGGAATCTCTCGCTTTGTTAATCTTCTATTTCAAAAAGTCTTCTCTCAGCTTTGTGTCCTCGCATAACTATGGGATGATTCCCTCCTCCTTTTTAATGTAAGGATCAATTGTCTAAATATCTTTCAAACTTCTACTATGAAAATGATTTTCCAAAGATTGAGGATCAAGAGATTGCGCTAGATAAAATGTGAAACAACGTAATTCATGCATGTAATCTATGTACATCCATATGATATCACAATGTAAATATTGATTAGGTTGGGATTTTTGTTCCTTCGGCTTCATTTTGAAACAAACCCCTACCAAACAAATACTACATCTCTTTTCAAACCCATCTTGGTACTTTTCCCAAGTGGACCTTGCAATGTGGCAATAAAGTCTAGACGAGGGCCATCGACTAGCCCCAACATGATTTTGGCCATCATTTTCCCTGATCCTTCAAAATAGTCCCCCAAAAAGGCATGCCCTTGAAACCTTGGTAAACAAAAAGTCATAAGATCACTCTACCATCCCGAGGGCCAACATGATGCATAACAATATCCACATCCTCTTCTTGCATTACATATTTAATCTCTTTGCTTATCCAACATTGCAAGCAATGACTAGTTTGTAGATTCCCATGCTACTTCACATGCCCCAAAGCTCACTTATTTCTAAATGCAACATCTGGAGGCTCAAAATATACTTTTAATCTATGAATGTGTGCTTCTGATAACGAAAAGATGTTTTGTTTGAGAATTATGAGTTCCATAAATTTAACCATTGTGTATAAATGTCGCTTACATCATCCTCTTTCTAACTAACAAGATGTAAGACAAACATTCAAACCTCTCTGCAAGCGACCTTGAGACATAGTGGCGTTCAAATGTTGGACCAATAAAATTATGTATTATTGAGGTATTTTGCATCTTGCAAATAGTGCAATGTAAACGGGAAAAATACTTAGGTTTTTGGTTGGAAAGCATTTGAGATCATTCTAGTATAAAATGATAGAAAAACTTATCATTATTGATTTTTAATGCAAGCAAGAGGAAAATATCATAGTATTGTAATGGTTGAATTTAGTGTATGTTTTTTTTTTAATATATGGTCGTAGAATTCACACCATTAGATTCAACATAAGGCACATTACATTGGAAAACCTCACAGGATTTAATGACATGTAAGGGAGCCTGGAAACACTTTTCCAGCTAAAACAATTTGACATAAATTGTGGTCAACAAGCGATAGCACCCATGAATTCATTCACCAATGGGTAGCCCAAGAAACATACTGCTATATCCATGTTTTGAACAATTTCCAGATCATGATTTCTAATGGAGGATCCATGAAATGCGAGGGTTGTTGTGAAAATGTGTAGCTTCAAATGGGTGATTATTCTTTAAAAACCCACATGTTTTCTATTGAAATGGATGGTTGTAACCTTTCTTTGGGTGTTGAATTGTTATAGACATTAGATCCCTTCACCATGTATTTCTGTAAATTATACAGGAGTTTCTAGCAAGAGGGGCGTCGTTACACTTTCCAAGGAATCACAGTCGTTTCTCCTGAGATCATCATCTTACATTGTATGGAAAAACTTCTTAAAAAATGGCATTCAACCATTGCCACCCAATTCCAATATGTCATTCAAGCGTTTGAGACACCTTCTCAACCCATCCATCCTGACATGCAGTTAATCTCGACTAGTCACTAATCTATATTTGAAACCCCCCATAGACCTCCCACCCTTCCAAGGTGTGCATGATCATTATAATATGCACATATCGGGTATACTCTCACCCAATGTATGCCCTTATCACCACCCATTTCCTAAAAACATGAAATTGAAAAGATGGTTCAGGAGTTGCTAGCTTCTGGTGGCATTCACCCTAGTACTAGTCCTTATTCATCACTATTTGTCATGGTCATCAAAAAACAAGGCACTTGATGTATGTGTCCTAAATTTTTCATTCTCAACATAATAACAGTCAAGGAAAATTTCCCCATTCCCATCATTTATGACTTGTTGGATGAGCTCAAAGGTGCTCAATTCTTCACCAAAATTGATCTCCTTTATAAAAGTCACCAAATTCACATCAAGAAGGAATATATTCCCAAAACTAATTTTCACACTCATTAAGGCCATTACAAGTTCTTGGTGATTCCCTTTGGGATTTGCAATGCACCTTCCATCTTCAAAATTCTCATGAACAACATCTTTCAATCCTTTATCCATCATTTTTTCCTCATATTTTTTATAACATATTGATCTACAGTAAAACATGGCATGCCCATGTCACCCATGTGGATTAGGTCCTACAATTTCTTGTTAACCATCAACTCTTTCTAAAGAACTCAAAATGTGTCTTTGGTGTCTTTGAAGTGGGATAGTTGGTTCATATTGTTAGACATGATGGCGTATGGGTGGAAACAAAGACAATTGAAGTAATGAAGGATTGGCCATGTCCCAAAAATCCTTAAAGTTTATTAGGTTTTCTTTCTCTCACTGGTTTCTATAGAAATTTTGTTAATAACTATGGTAATATTGCATATCCCCTCACCGCCTTGCTTAAAAAAAAAATTCAGATGGAATGAGGCCATAGCTTAGGCTTCCATGAGTTAAATAATGCTATATGTACAACCCTAGTACTCAATCTACCATACTTCACTAGGACCTTTGTTTTGGAAATTGATAGATCTAATAAAGGCATCGTAGTTGCTAGTAAAAGATCTAGTTTTGTCATGAATGGGGGGAATTAGTAAGGCCAAAGGACCTAATTGGGCATACCTATGACAAAGGGGATAAGTTCAAAGACCCATGGATGAATAAACAAGCCTAATTGAGGTTGGACCAATGAAAAAGAGTTGAAATTAGGCCCATGGAACCTAACACGAGCTCAAGGTCCTATCGGGACAAAAAAGAGGGCTTATCATGACCCAAAATCCTTCTA
>ML785181.1:182240-202335 GCA_009831015.1 Picea engelmannii
CCCATCAAATCTGAGAAGTCAGTAGAATGACAACCATGTGAATGCCAACTCATTTTCTAGAAGATTCCCTTCTAGAACCCTCGAGACCTCTTCTGCTTTCCAAACTTAAAAATAGGTTCGCACCCTATATATGGAGTAGACTGTGAGAAGTTCACACCCTAAGTGTGGGTGGCCTACGAGAATGAAGGATTCTCGCACCCTAGACCATAGGCAACCTGCGAACTCATCTTAAAAATATGTTTTTGGAAGAAGACAGGAGCCACTTTTCTCAAGCAAAAGGTCTTTGTTGGGATCCTAAATACATCACTGTTGAGACATCACCAGAGTGACCAAAATCATGTGTAATAGTAGATGAGCCCCTAATTGACAGAGATGGTGATATTTTTGACCTAGCCTTGTCATTTTTGGACCTATTCCCAATCATCTATATTTCCTAGACCAATGCTAACAATGGTCAGGATTACTTACACTTATGGGAATCAAACTTGGCTCGATCCAACGTACCACAAACTTTCAATTTTCCAGAACATGTTCATTGGTGTGTATAAAATTACCAACATGACAAGGGCAAGGTGATGTCCACTAATGGAAATCGATTTATATACACTTTGTCCTAGGAGTCCCTGTCCCAAGTACTCTATTTCCCTTAAGGATCCTTTGAAACCCTAGAATAGCATACATTAGAGGACAAATATCCATAATTGTCTCAGTCTGATAAAGAAATCATGTTAGGAAATATTCTAGCCCCTAATAATCCATTACCAACTACTCCACCTCCATTTAAATATGACACGTTCCCTTGAATTACCAGGAAAGCTCTGGCCATTATCTTCCAAATCCTAGGTTATGACCATGAAAGGGTAGTTGATGAGGCTCTCTTAGGCAATTCCTCTCTTTTATGGCCCACAACATCCATGACTCTCTTTAAGTTTGACTACTTCTAACTCCTGGAGGAATTCATGCAAGCTAAACTGGAAAATTTCCATAGCAGTAGATCCTTTAGATACCAATCCTACCTAGTGTATTATCCTTTCCCAAAATCAATCTTACTTTGAGGATTGGGGAATTAATATCATAGATGATGAATGAACTCAAGAGATGAGGAAGCAAGAACAACATAGAGTTTAAACCTCTATGTAAATAAGTAACTGAGTACCATCCCAGAGATGAGGCATATTCTACAACTCAACAAAGATACTATAATAGGAGATTGGTACCTGGAAGAAGATCATACCATCATCAAGGTGTATGGTTTTGAGAAAGAACCATTCAAGCTCCCTAGTTTCTTGACACCAAGGATCTTTGCATTGGAAAATGTCAAACATAGGTTGATAGATGATCACTTATTATTTTCCCAACATAGAAAATACATTACCTTCCCTTTTCCATAGGAGGTTGGCCCCTTCTTGGTTTAGCAAAGAACATATTTTGTTACAACTGAATAAAATCTTATGCGATTTGATTTTGAGACAAGGGAATGATGGGTATATGATCCCCATGGTGTCATCTCTACTAGGAAGCCATCATACAAACATTATCCAAATGTTTTGATAGAAAGGATTGCTAAACTGGAATCCTAGGAAGAGGTCAAGGAGATACTAGGAAATGGGACCCCTAGCAAAATTTCCTCATAAGCTTAATCCAACATAGTTCATACGACCCACTATATAAAAATATCATACTCATAAATACATTCAGGAATGGATGTGGATGTGAAACATAACAAAAGGCCTAAAGAGGATGAGGATGTGGAAATAGAGGAAAATGTAATAGGGAGTTTAGATAAAGGGAAAGGTGTGTTGTAAATAAACCAATGGGAGAGTCAGTCTAAGGGGTCAACCTTAACTATTGAACACCTCCCCTCAACCATGCTATCAATGAGATTCATAAAGCAAACAACTTCCAATGGGGAAGCAACAAAAAAACATCCCTCCTTATTCACTACCTGGATATCAAAAGCCACAATAGGGAGATAAAAAGGATATGTACCCCCAAGCAGTGGGACATACATCCTTGACAAAACTACTGACAATAGTGTATTATCAACAAGGTGCCTTCAATTTGGCCGTGTTCGAATTTAAAGTTCCAAAACCCCTCTCCCCATTAGATTACAAAGAAACCCAGATCAAGCTCAAGATTGGAAATAGTCAACCCACTAATATCATTGACTTGCACCCAAACAAGGGACATGATATAAGAAGGGGTGTCAATCCTCTGCCAATGAAAGGAAAATGAGGGAAATGGTGCAAAATATTAACAGACAATTGAAGAAAGAGAAGATTTCCAACAAGGAAAATCAAACAAAGATAGTAGAGCTTGGAAAGAAGATCATATCTCTAGGTATATACCCTAAATACCCCACTACTATGGGAGAATGGATGAAGCAGAAAGATACTAAAATTAAGGTTTTGAGAAAGAGGACTAACCTCCCAGAAGCCCAACATGTGCAAACTCCAAGGTTGCAAACTAACCATGAAGAAAAAGAGAAGATCTATAGCCATTTGGCTGAAAGCAAAAAGGTCATAACAAGGTTTCAAAGTGAAAATGAAAGGCTACAAGAATAAAATGGGAGTCTCTAAAATCAATAGGTTCAACTAGTCCAAACAACAAAGTCAAGAACGGAACCAACTACTCTAGCAAACCTAGTAGAAGGCTTACCTAAGGTGATGGTTGACCTTGGTGTAAAACATATGGAGCTAGGCACTATGATCAAGCAACTCAAGAATAAATATGCAAGGGTTATATAATTGGAAGAACAAGAAAAAAGAAGGGAATTCTTACTGGCTCAAATAAATATTTATGCTAAAGAAGAGGCCTTAAATGAATTGGAGAAACTAAAGACAAAGGTTACATGAAAGTCAACCCTTAAAGTATCTAACCATGTCATTTGGGACATCATATCCACTTTGAGATATGGAAATTTGTCTCACTTCTCCCTAATAGCTGACTAAATTGAGCTACTCACCTCGACCAATAAGGACATAACCAAGACAACCAATGAGGTAGAAAATAAACTAGATATGGGTAATGACATCATAAAGTTCCTGAAAAAAGGACTAAGGAGTAGCTCAAAGATATGAAGGTCAATGATAGAAACAACATCATAATTGATGATAAAATGGTTCTTACTAAAAGAAGGCTCATGAAAAATGTTTAGAATAGGTTGCATGAGATGACAGGAGAAGTATCCTCCTTCAAAAATATGTTCACTAAACTTATCAAACTAGGGCTACCACCTCCATGGGATGGGAATGGAGACATACTCCCACAAAATAAGTATCAAGATCATTTGGATAAAATCATAATGAATGAAAGTAGATTTGATAAATTACAAGGATTTATGTTAGGGCGGGATGTTCTAGAAATGTTGGCTGCAGACTTTGATATTTGCATAGAATGAAGAGGATTTTGAAGAACTTTCCCAGCCATCCTATGAAATACACACCAATCTAGATGTATTGGAAATAAACATGATCAAGATTTAATACGCCATGGGAAAGGTTTGGCATCACATGTGTCAATATGCTAAGATCCATTTGGGAAAGAAGGGAGAATCAAGTGGCACATGACGTGCATAGGAATAAAAATTTGATAAAGTAAAAAGCTATGTAAAACATTTTTTACCATAGTGGGACTCGTCCTAAAATAAGATGTGGTTTAAAAAAACAAGAAGTATTAAGTAGTTTCAAGAAACTATTTTTGATAGAGAACAAGGCTATAAAAGAGGAATTAGACATTTTTTTGAAGGGTCATCACTTTGGGGAATTAAAGAGTTTCTTATACTCAAAGTTGCAAGATCACAAATCTCAAGCACAAATAAATGAAGAAAGCAACAAGTGTCAAGAGATTCATACACCATGATGTGTTTAGTTTGTAAAATTCATATTCATATTCTTCCACTGTAATTGTTTTCTCCAGTAAGGACATCTCTTCCATTTTTGGTTGATTGTATCATGTCTCATTAATAAAATCTCAGAGAGGCACTATTATCACCCCATTTAGTGTAACTATGTGATGTTTGTCATGGCATAATTTATTTCTTTCTATATGACCATTTTTTGTCATTTTTCGCTTGATATATTTGAATGTATGCAGAGGGTTCCTCCTTATGTTTCAATGTATGAATTTTTAAAGGTTGTATGAAGCATACCCTTTCACATATCTTGATACATTTTTGTTATAATTGTTGAATTCTTAATTTCTCAGCACGTTTTATTTCTATTAAATACTTCAAGATGTATTCTCAGAAATACCTTGCATGCTTAAATTTCATTTCTAAAATTCACTCATCCACCCCCTTTTAAAATTCCAAATGTCTAAAATACACATGGTAACATGCCTCTTAAGGTTGAGGGCTTAGTCAATTGATCTGAAGTTATCTGAGGGTTGAGAGAGAGAGAGAGAGAGAGAGAGAGAGAGAGAGAGAGAGAGATTCTCACAATAATTTATACACAAGCATGGATTCAAGACTCAACTTGAGTATTAGCCCATGATGTGCCTTGGCATAGTTCCATAAACATCCTAGAACATCTCAAGGAATAACATATGAAATGGAATCGTTGATGGGGATGGAAATTTGAAGTGATTTTCCCCTGGGGTATGACATTGCAAGATTTTATTCTTGATGGTGAACAAGTCTCGAACATCTGGTTGTTAATATTTCACTTGGAAAATCCATAAAAGGAAATATAGCATCTACAAGAAAACATACCAAAAGGAATCCAAATCCTGCTCATATCCCAGTTTATCCAAATCTAGAAAACCTTGTTACTTGGAGAAATATTAGGGAGAGACAACAGTCCTCCCCCCCAGGAAACCCTCCTTTATAATTATCTCCTTATTATGTTCATAAAGTAAGTGAATATGTAGATATGATATACATACCTTTAGATTCACATTATGCTTTAAAGTTTCCTCAAGGACCTCTGATAGATATACAAATTTCTCCTCTAGATTTCCCTCCAGAAGGAAGTTCCTCTTTGAGACCCTTCTTGAAAGACATTGCATCCCCTCTATATTTTGAAGCTAATAATCTCATCCTTCAAAACCTAATAGTTGGAGTAGGGGGGTATATGTGGGGGAAATCAATCCCCACCTCCACCACATGTAAACATCTGGGTAGCAACCAGATATGGCCCCTTGAATTTTCCTCTAAACATCCATGACCTCCCTAACAACTGTCTAAAACGTTTACTAAAATATGACGGGGAGAAATTCATCATTGTTGAAGAGCATACAAGTGAATTCCAATACTTTACTGATAACATATTTGTGGAACAAGATGATGTTTTCATGAGACTATTCATCCATACCTTGGAAGGTGATCTCAGAAAGTGGTTCATGGGGTTACCTACTACCTCAATTGGCACATGAAAAGATTTAGAATCAACCTTTATGAGACAATGGGGGTGAAGAGATCATCTCTATTACCTGACTAAATTTGGATCATTAAATAAAAAAGCAAAGAAAAATGTGATTGACTTTAATAGAATGTTTAACAAGCTCTATAGCAAGGTCCCTATTGATATAAAACCTTCTCAACCAACAATAAAGGTTACTTATGTTGGAGCATTTGAATTTGATTTTTCTATGATGTTGAGGGAAAGGAGATCCCTAACCTTGCTCACTATACAAGATGATGCAATAGATATTGAGAGAAATATGACTGCATCTGGAAAAATTAAACAAAAATAGATCAAGTTGACAAAGATAAAAAGAAATTCAAAGAAGAAGTCGGTACCTCTGATCCTAATAGAGGCTCCAAAGATACAGATATTGAATAGATGTATAGATTGATTAGAAACATGTCAAACATGATTAGAAATAGATGTATAGATTGATGTAAAATAGTTCGACAGGACCGAAAAAGTGATAAACTATCGCCCATCGAATGTTTCATTCAGATACTTTTACGAGCATGAACAAAGCAAGGTCGCTCGGCCATATTTTCATTTTTATGGAGTGTGAAAAGAGATTAAAGGATACTCCTTTGCGTTCGTCATTTTCATGTGACCATGATGAGTACGAAAAGGCGAGAAAAGTATACTCGGTTACGTTCTCATGTATTTTCGAGCGCGAGAACGAATGAAGACTAAGCTCGAGGTTTTTCTAAAAACCCTAAAAAGTAGTCGTACATGTGAAAAAAAGAAAAAACATCCATACTCATTCATGTGGACTTCAAAGTTGCTATATCTGCAAAAATTCACACTCATAGGACTATTAGGCATTAGGTTTTATAGACAAAACAATATAAAAATCAACAAAAATGGTAAAAAGTGAATAAATATGGGTAAAAAGGGCTTTTACCATTTTCATTGTGATTTTGCCAAAATATTTGCCCAATACACCTCATTTTCCCCCAAATTTCATTGCTCGATCGCGGGAGGCACAAGCGACCATTTGGCGAACCGTCTCCGCCAACAAGGTAGGCTCTTGATCTTCTACCTTTCCATGGTTTATGTTTAGTTTTCATTGGCAATTTTCAGAGTTTTAGGTTCATTTTAGGGCCATAACTTGCGCCCAAGCGTTCTCACAGGCTGGCCATGCGGGACCTGTGAGAATCTAGGATTCTCGCAGGCGGCCTTAAGTGCACCTACGAGAATATCGCACTGTGCTAAAGGGGCACCTACGGGGGCCAAAAAATGAAATTTAAATTTGATTTTTGCTCAATAAAAAATGTGCCAAGTTTTGAAAAAAGTTGTTGACCTTTCTCTCCTAGCTCTTGTGCAGGTGTTTGATCATCACAATGTTGGAGTGGCGAGAAAGAGAACATGACGAGGAGGATTCCATTTTCGGGAATGACCCGGGTACCTTCACTACCCTCCGGGACTGTGAGCTCTTGAAATTCTTTAGAATTCCAGGCATGAGGGCCCAACTCAGATTGTTGGAATACCTAGTTCATATGTGGGACATGGACCAATATTTGTTTCACGTGGGAGTCCACATGCTGACCTTAGATATCGAGGATATCTATTTTCTAACGGGATTATCATGGCATGGATACCATGCTAGTTTGACTCGTGGTCGAGCTGGCGGAATCCCTATGAGTGAGTATTGTCGCCAGTATTGTGTACTTGAGACAAAAAGAAGCAAGGGAAAGGTTGCTATTTGGGGGGTCCAAGACTTGAATCTGCGAACCATCTTGTTCAGTATAGAACGCATGGTCGGGAGCGCAGCTCCACACATGGCTCTCCAGAGTTACTTCCAATACGCCATAGAGTGCACAGAGCCCTGGGTCTTCAACTGGTCGGATGCAGTTCTCCACAGTATGAAGAGGCAATTGACGAAGTGCAGAAGGGGAAACTTGAAGCAGTTTTGGTACGGATCACTTTTGGTGTCCTTATTCCTCGAGAGGGTTCCACTGCTGTCATTACAGGTTCACTGGGGTTTACTGGCCCCACAGGATCCAAGGATGTTGAGGTGGTGCATCCTCATGGCTTGTCACGTAGTTGGGCCTATAATCAAGTACAATGATTCATTTTTCAACTGGTTAAGGCCCCAGATGCTGATGATTGATGACTACGCATATGATGGTTTGGATTTCCAAGGGGATCCGGATTTGGCCCTGCCTGAGGATGCTCAGTGGGGTGACCTAGGTAAGAAGTACACATTTTGTTCTTTTTAATTGTTTTTGTAAGTTTTATCATATAAAATGTTTTTATGTTTGTCCAAGAACTAATCAAAAAATCTCTTTTTGATGACACAGATGTGGGGCCATATCGACCTCCAGGAATGTCTCCTATTCAATGATGAGGAGAGGTGGCTCCAGTGGCGTGATGGGATGTCGAAGACTATGAGGCAGTGGAGAAGAACTTGGAGGGGTTGACCGCTGACATCCAAGATATGGCTATTGGGGAGATCCCTAGACGTTATCAGTGCCATACTATGGGCGTGTCAGAGTCTATTAGTCGACTACTTCGTAGTGTGGCCCGGGCAGTTGTGTGTTATCATGAGCGTCACCCATGACACTATTTTGTAGAAGCTATGAGCTTCACATTTTGAGATTTTGGTCCTTGGACAAAAAAAATTTGCAAAAACTTTTGATCGTTATATACATATATATGGCTTCTACCGTCTTATCTTGTGTTGTGTGATACATGTGATTTGATTGGTTTATAAATGGCCCAAATGTTTGTCTAAAACATAGTTAGCTAATGCATCCGTCAATGTATTTAGACATCTAGGAATGTGATGATACTCAATATAATCAAAATAACATTCCAAGAGGCGAATTCGTAAATATACTCGTAATAAAGTAGGACTTCGAATAGCATAGACATTACTTAGCTATAGTACTACTAGTTGTGAATCGAGTCATACAACCAGGTGGCGGATACCGAGCGAAATAGCATCAATCAACAATTCGATGGCGGCGCTATATTATGAAATATTGTTGGTCGCACGGCTGAGACACACACCTCGTAGAGTGATAAGTTCATTTGTAGGGGCATAAATTGCTCAAGTAGCAGAAGCAAGGTTCTCAGTACTACGGCTAGCGCCATCAGTGAAGACAATGTGGGGTAGCGAAGACTCCAACATCTGGAAACCAAGCACAATGTAATATAAGCGGTCAAGGGCAGAGACCAAATAACGAAAAAAAACATACTATAGTAACACACAAAAATTATGGTACAATAAAATACAAGCACTCATGCACAAGTGATGTTAGGCATAGTACTTCTTTAAGTACAACCCATTTCTGGGTTCACTCAAAGGGATACCGTCGTAGTCCACTAACTCGTAAGCTCCTTTCTTCAAAACTCGTCTAACGATATAAGGACCTCGCCACATAGCTTTGAATTTTCCTGCTCCTAGTATATCCTAATCTTGTTCGTAAAGGAGAACCAGATCACCTTCAGAGAAAACGCGAGGCTTGACATGTTTGTCGTATTGGATTTTGACGCGTTTCTTTTGGGCTTCTATGACTAGGGTGGTGTCGTGACAAGTTTCGTCTAATCGCATGAGATACAACAGATGTTCTTCTTCGGCAGAAATGTTTGGGAGGAGTTCGACGACTAGTTTTAGGGAGGGTATCTCACATTCAATCGGCAGGATGGCTTCTAGACCATAGACTAACTGGAATGTTGTAAACCCGGTAGCAAACTTAACGGATGTCCGGTAAGCCCACAACACTGAAAAAAACATCGTTTGCCAACTCATTTTTTGAATCCCTATCATTCGTCGAACCATGGTAATGAGGACTTTATTAATTTCTTCGACTTGGTTGTTGGCTTGTGGGTAATAGGGTGTTGAGTTTTCATGGAGAAGACCCAACTTTTCATGAGTTCGGACATCATGAAGTTTCTAAATTGGCTATCGTGATCAGTGACGATAGCCTGAGGAACACCAAAATGAGCTATGATGTGATTGAATATGAATAATCTTGCAGTATTTTCGGTGTTGTCAAATGTCGGCATCGCCTCGGCCCATTTCGTAAAATAATCTACTGCTACAATAATGTATCCATGCCCCCCAGCTGAGTGAGGGTGACATGTCATGAAATCGATACCCCATTTCACAAAAGGATCAACAGAGACCACAGGGTGAAGAGGAGCAGGGTGTGACCGTATTTTATTGTTGTAGGTCTGGCAAGCATGGCATTTTTGGACGACAATTATACAATCGTTAAATAAAGAAGGCCAAAAATACCTTGCTCGCAAGATCTTATGGGCAGTAGCATACCCAGACATGTGACCACCACAGGCTCCATAATGGCAGTCATTTAGGGCTTTCTCGGCTTCGTCAAACGTGAGGCAGCGTCGAAAAATGGAGTCAATCCCACACCGATAAAGAGTATCATCGAGGATAATATACTGACGGGTTTGGTAGTGTATTCGATGGGGGTCAGTACTAGACAAATTGGGGCATAAAGTCTGGGTTTGGAGATATATGATGATATCTCTGTACCAAAGATCATCAGAACTAATCAGGAAAAGGGATTCATTAGGTAATGAATCAGCTTCTACATTTTCCGTCTCAAAGTAGGGAAAGTCGCATATCAACTCGACAAACACTAAGGATTTCTTGGACTTAGCACGTTTGAATTCTAAGTCAAAATCCTGGAGTATCACGATCCATTTGGAGTATTTTCCCCCTAGCAGTTGACGTGTAAGAATGTGTTGCATAGGGTTGTAGTTAGAAATTACCGTAGTCTTGTGAGAGAGGATATAGTGCTAGAAACATTGAACTGCTTGGACGGCTTCCAAGGCCAGTTTTTCAACATGTAAATACTTGGTTTCGGTAGGCGTAAGACTTCGACTCAAGTAATAGATGACATGTTCATCATGAGAATCATCCTCCTGGACAAGAACCATAGCGATGGTGTAGTCCGAGGCTGCGAGGTAGAGGAAATAATCGTGACTATAATTAGGTGGGAAGAGAAGTGGGGTACGTTTCAGAGATAGTTTCAAAGCTTCAAAAGATTTGTTGGCAGTGGTATCCCATACGAACTCAGACCCTTTCTTGAGAAGTCGCGTAAATCCAAGAGTTATCTCGGCATAGTTTGGGATGAAACGACGAAGAAAGTTTTCCTTCCCTTGCAAACTTTGTAACTAGCGAAGTGAGGAAGGAGGAGGGAGATTGAGAATCACCTCGACCTTCAAAGGATCTACCCGGATCCCTTGACGTGAAACAATAAAGCCTAGAAGTCGGTCAGATTCTACGCAGAAAACGCATTTGTGAGGATTCAAGCATATATGGTAAAACCAACATCGAAGGAAAATGGCTCGAAGGTGTATTGGATGATCTACACGATGCATGGAATGAGCGGGTAATTTGTCTAGATATGGTTGCACGATGTGCTTGATATCATGGAAGGCGTAAGACATAGCGTGCTGAAAAGTTGCGCCGACGTTTTTTAAACCGAAAGGAATTTTATGATAGGCAAAAGTTCCCCAAGGACAAATAAAAGCAGTTTTGTGTTGGTCCGCGGGAACGATATTGATTTGATTATATCCTAAGAAACCATCCACCAGAGAGAATATTTCATTGTCAGCACAATCATCACCGATTTGGTCGACGAAGGGGGTAGGAAAGTTGTCTTTAGGACATGATTTGTTAATATCCCTATAATCAACACACACGTGGATTGTGCCTTGTTTCTTGTCGATCGGGACAAGATTGGAAACCCAGTCAGTGAGAGCCACCGGGTAAATAAAGTTGGCTTTGAGAAGTTTCTCGACTTCAAGCTTGATAGTGGCCACTTTACGTGGGTGGACCGGATGAAGTCGTTTCCATACGGGTTTAGTGTTTGGGTATGTCTTAATCTCATGTATCACAATGTCGGGGTCAATACCCAACATTTCTTCATAGCTCCAAGCGAAGACGTCATGAAATTCTTTGAAAAGTAACTTATAGGTGACAATTTCATCAGGGGAACACGAAGCTCCGATATGCACATTTTCGACAATTCCATGTTTTATGGATATGTCGAGGGGGATGGTGGGTGAGATATTACTTAAGTTCCCTTTTTAAAACACATCGTGTGTAACCTCGGGAATGGTAGAAATGATGACAACGGTCGACGGGGTCAAGATCCGTTGGTAACCCTCGATGGTGTGTTGTTCTAGGAAGAGGATGGAACAATGATGTCCATCGTCCCAAGGGGTGTCTTCCATAACAGACATAATCATCTCGTCCATAGGAAAAATGACGCGGAAAGGATCTGGAGATAAATCACCAAGAGAGGGGGTATAAGGGGTTGTCGATTGAATGGCCTAATAGGCAGATTTGACCGGACTCAAAGGCATTTCGTTGTCGTAACGAAGATTATCATCGAGGTTGGGTACCATCCATGGGTCATGAGACGCAGGGGTTCCATGAATAGAGGTGGAGATCATGTTGATCGAGGCGACAAATGGATGTGGAACATCGAGTGGTGGGATGGGGAAGGTACCCATTAAGGAGGAGTCTTTAAGAATACCCACACCGATGTTCTCGTATCTGGGGGGGGTTTGGAAATGAATGGTATGTTGTCGGTATGTGCATCGGAGTTAAAGAAGGCTAATTGGTTGACGGTAATTACCTTTCCTTGATGTGGGAAACGCACGACAAGGAAAAGAGTCAACACAACTACGCGCATGGAATCAATCCAGCTATGGTCAAGTAGAAGTTTGTAATCGAGAGGAGCGTCAAAGACCTCCACTTCAACTTGGACCGTTTTGCTTTCTAACTTAATCAACAATGAAAGGAGGACACCATAAGGCTTAAAACCAGAGCCATTAAAGGCTTTGAGCATGTTGTGGGATTCAGTCAAAGGAGGAGATTTGATGGCTTTCCAGCAGGTAATAGACATGACACACGTCGAGGCACCCTCGTCGATAACTGTTCTACAAATGTTTTTGTCGGAGACAATAACTTGTATTTGGAATGCGAGTTGAGGGAGTAACCTTGGAATGTGATCTTCCAAGTCAAAAATTATTAAATTCGTATCCGTAGGGTCAATTCCACCAATAGCTTTCAACAATGTTTTACGTTGTATAGGACAACTTTGGAGGACTTCAAGGGCTGACATTGCGGATGGTGCTTGGGCCAGATATTCAACAATACTGTAGTTCTGGGCAGCACGTGCATGGGGATTGAAAGCCGACTTTCAAACAACACTCTTTGGAGGAGGGAAAAGAATTGTATCGAGGCTCAGTCGTTCGAGATGAAGAGGACCATTGGTAGGTGGAGTCGTGGGAGATGGTTGGACCAACAAAGGAGGTATCGCATCAACCTTCTCTTTGGAGGAAGAATAATCTTTGGATCGAGTGGTAAGTGTGATTTCATTTTTCTTTGAATCTCCTGTACACATTAAGACATAGGATGTATTGGAGGGGGTAGGTTGGTCATGAATGACCAATTGGGCCTATTGTTGAGAAGGGAAGGGTTGTGACAATATAACCAGAGTGGGTGGTTTCGTGGTCCCTTGAAAGAACTTAGTAACCTTGGCTCATCGTGGACAATCCTTAGTGTAGTGATCATCACCACAGATAAGACAAGGGTATCGGGGTTTGTGCTTATCCCTATCGTCAACAGGTGGTGTTTTGGTTCTCTCTTCTTGCGAATTATTTTTGTCCTCCTTATTCTTACCCTTTCCCTTTCTGGATTTGTTTTTACTAGCGGGGGTAGATTGAACAACATTTACCTCAGAAGTCTTGTCGATGGGAGGGGTAGGAGACAGAGCATTTTGAACATTAGAAGAAATGGGTTTGGGGTTGTTGCTAGAGGTTTGGATAGAATGAGGTTGGGCATGGAAAGTGCCAATCACACCATCGGCTGCATGAGAAGCAGCAGGAGTAGTTGAAGTGGTAGAAGTAGAAGGATGAAGCGCATCAGGGAGAAAGTCATAAAGAGTACCCGTTTGTGAGTAAACAAGGTCAAGGTATTGAGCATGACTAATGGCCTGTTCTTTTGTGACAACTCCACCCATGGAGATGTCACGGCCGATGTCGTTCATGAATGATTTCGTGAACCAGTCTGCCAACAACTGATCAAGAAGTTCGAGTTTGATGAGACGTCGTCTACATCGCCATTCATGAATGTGATCGGAGATATGAGTGGCTTTGGTTTTTTTGAAAGAACTCAAAATATCGGTCCCCATTTCATAGTGGATCGGTAACTGGTAGTGGGTGAGGAAAGCCATAGCGAGGGTGTTGAAGTCGGCGAAGAAACCTCGTGGTAATTCTATATACCACTTCGCGGCAGACCCCATGAGGGTTCGCTGAAAAAGGCATAAACGAATAGAGTCATCCATCAAGGAGTTGGATGAGAACCAAAGATGAAAAGTCATTACATGATTGTTCGGGTCCTCTCCCAGTTTACCATCGAATTTAGGGATGTTGGATGGTAGTTTGGTCGGTATGGCAGGCCATTAAAGAGAGTGACGGATCAGATCATTTAAAATCCTCGACATATCCGGGAGGTCCAGGGTGGCTAAGAAAGGTAAGTGTCTATTCACATGCGGGTACTGGTGACTTTGGGGAGGGAGTCCCGTCGGTAAACCAGTGGGACCATAAGCAGTTTGCATATAATGCAAGGATCCAGGTAGATTCAGTTGTTGGTGTGGAGGCAAGTAACTCTAGGGTTGTACCCTTGAAATAGGGTGTGGGTTTGAGCGTTCGAGCCCCAAATAGGATTAGACGTGCCTGGATACGGTTGGCCTGTACTAGGGGGCATGACAGAGTTAGTTTGAGGTTGTTGCCCCTAGTTGATGGAGGATTATGTTGTATAAGATGATTCCAATATTGGGCCAAGGATGGAGGTATGTTTTATCCATAGGGTGGGTTTGGTGGGGGTTTCCCTCCAATCGGGGGTTGTGTCCCAATTGGGATTTGTCCTGCAAGGGGGGGTTGAGTTTGGCCTCCTTGGTGAAATTGTCCACCAACAGGAATCTGGTAACTAGGTGTGAAGGACAGGATGGTGCCACTAGGATCAATTCCTCCAATAGAGGATGGAGGAGGTCCTCTGAAAGGGGGTGGAGGAAGTTTCGGAATGAAACCGGGAAGATGGTGCCCAGAAGGAGTGGGACCACCAGGAGTTTCGGATGTGAGTTGCGTAGGCAGGGGAATAGAAGCATTCAACGCATGATATCCAGGTGGAAGTGTTGGGGTGACTCTGGGCGAAAGCGGTGTGCCAATGGGGGCTTGGCTAGCCGCAGTAATCCCGGTGTGAGGACTCGTAGTATCTATGTAATGGACCATTTGTAGAGGGAGAGTCAAGATGTGTTCAGATCGTGGAGCTTCTGTACCAGGAAAATAATAAGCAGTAGTAAAAGGTACTGTGTCTGAATCAGATTTTTTGGGAAGCTCAGGTGTGACAGTGATATCAATGCCTACTCCTGAGCCAAAGAGATCCCGTCTAAAAATTCTAGTATTCCAAAAAGGATCTTGACCCTCAGGTCCTATGAAAGCTCTGATTGGTGACCCAGAAGACTAAACAACTAGATCTCCGGAAGAATTCACTCGAACAATACGTCTCTCAGAGTCGGGATGAACTGAAAGTCCTCTCGAGAATTGGTAATCTGGAACCATTCTAGAGATTTAGTTATTTCCACTTGTGGAGTGGCAACGTCTTGGACTTCACTCTGTTGAGGAGAGCCCTCTGGTGAGTTGGTAGGCAAGGGTTGAGAAATTTCCAGATTTTCTGGGGGCAAGCCTTGCATTCTACATGAATGGCATGGAGGGTCAATTGTGATCGAGTTAGAAACTTACGAAGGAAATTATGTGGTAAACTTGGGTGAACAAACATCATGCACTAGTAAAAATCTAGGAAGCAAAACCAAGTAAACAATACCTTCTAATTCTGAAGTCACTAGTTGGTGATGAAATCCAACGTCGCAACGACGAGACAAGAAGGGGTTGGGCTAGGGTGGAAAAATTACGTTGACGACCTGCTTAACAGACTTACACCCTGGTGCAAGCTCCCACACATAATCGTGGGTATACTCTCCAAGGAGCCCGAGCGAGTTTGGGCAACGTCGATTCCAGGTACTGTGAAGACCTGCCCCTTCATAGTCACCTTGTGTAAGACCCTAAGAAGATAGGCTACTAAGGTTACAACCAACAACAATAATTCCTAGGGGAACATTCGACAGTAAACCTGGACGGATCGTACATCAAATATATTATTGCGATGCCATAAATAGTGTTGAGTGGAATCTCTCGCTTTGTTAATCTTCTATTTCAGAAAGTCTTCTCTCAGCTTTGTGTCCTCGCATGACTATGGGATGATTCCCTCCTCCTTTTTAATGTAAGGATCAATCGTCTAAACAACTTTCAAACTTCTACTATGAAACTGATTTTCCAAATATTGAGGATCAAGATATTGCGCTAGATCAAATGTGAAACAATGTAATTCGTGCATGTAATCTATGTACATCCATATGATATCATAATGTAAATATTGATTAGGTTGGGATTTTTGTTCCTTCGGCTTCATTTTATAACAAACCCCTACCAAACAAATACTACATCTCTTTTCACACCCATCTTGGTACTTTTCCCAAGTGGACCTTACAATGTGGTAATAAAGTCTAGACGAGGGCCATCGACTAGCCCCAACATGATTTTGGCCATCATTTTCTTCGATCCTTCAAAATAGTCCCCCAAAAAGGCATGCCCTTGAAACCTTGGTAAACAAAAATTCATAAGATCACTCTACCATCCTGAGGGCCAACATGATGCATAAAAATATCCACATCCTCTTCTTGAATTACATATTTAATCTCTTTGCTTATCCAACATTGCAAGAAATGACTAGTTTGTAGATTCCCATGCTACTTCACGTGCCCCAAAGCTCGCTTATTTCTAAATGCAACATCTGGAGGCTCAAAATATACTTTTAATCTATGAATGCGTGCTTCTGATAACGAAAAGATATTTGTTTAAGAATTATGAGTTCCATAAATTTAACCATTGTGTATAAATGTCACTTACATCATCCTCTTTCTAACTAACAAGATGTAAGACAAACATTCAAACCTCTCTGCAAGCGACCTTGAGACATAGTGGGGTTCAAATGTTGGACCAATAAAATTATGTATTATTGAGGTGTTTTGCATCTCGCAAATAAGGCAATGTAAACAGGAAAAATACTTTGGTTTTTGGTTGGAAAGCATTTGAGATCATTCTAGTATACAATGATAGAAAAACTTATCATTATTGATTTTTAATGCAATAAAAGGGACAATATCATAGTATTGTAATGGTTGAATTTAGTGTATGTTTTGTTTTTAATATATGGTCGTAGAATTCACACCATTAGATTCAACATAAGGCACATTACATTGGAAAACCTCACAAGATTTAATGACATGTAAGGGAGCTTGGAAACACTTTTCCAGCTAAAACAATTTGACATAAATTGTGGCCAACAAGCGATAGCACCCATGAATTCATTCACCAATGGGTAGCCCAAGAAACACACTGCTATATCCATGTTTTGAACAACTTCCAGATCATGATTTCTAATGGAGGATCCATGAAATGCAAGGGTTGTTGTGAAAATGTGTAGCTTCAAATGGGTGATTATTCTTTGAAAACCCACATGTTTTCTATTGAAATAGATGGTTGTAACTTTTCTTTGGGTGTTGAATTGTTATAGACATTAGATCCCATCACCATGTATTTCTGTAATTTATACACGAGTTTTTAGCAAGAGGGGCGTCGTTACACTTTCCAAGGAATCACAGTCATTTCTCCTGAGATCATCATCTTACATTGTATGGAAAAACTTCTTAAAAAATGGCATTCAAGCATTGTCACCCAATTCCAATATGTCATTCAAGCTTTTGAGACACCTTCTCAACCCATTCATCCTGACATGCACATACCAGGTATACTCTCACCCAATGTATGCCCTTATCACCACCCATTTACTAAAAATATGAAATTGAAAAGATGGTTTAGGAGTTGCTAGCCTCTGGTGGCATTCACCCTAGTACTAGTCCTTATTCATCACTATTTGTCATGGTCATAAAAAAAAAAGGCACTTGATGTATGTGTCCTAAATTTTTCATTCTCAACATAATAACAGTCAAGGAAAATTTCCCCATTCCCATCATTTATGACTTGTTGGATGAGCTCAAAGGGGCTCAATTCTTCACCAAAATTGATCTCCTTTATAAAAGTCACCAAATTCACATCAAGAAGGCAAATATTCCCAAAACTAATTTTCACACTCATTAAGGCCATTACATGTTCTTGGTGATTCCCTTTGGGATTTGCAATGCACCTTCCATCTTCAAAATTCTCATGAACAACATCTTTCAATCCTTTATCCATCATTTTTTCCTCGTATTTTTTATAACATATTGATCTACAGTAAAAATTGGCATGCCCATGTCACCCATGTGGATTAGGTCATACAATTTCTTGTTAACCATCAACTCTTTCTAAATAATTCAAAATGTGTCTTTGGTGTCTTTGAAGTGGGATAGTTGGGTCATATTGTTAGACATGATGGTGTATGGGTGGAAACAAAGACAATTGAAGTAATGAAGGATTGGCCATGTCCCAAAAATCTTTAAAGTTTATGAGGTTTTCTTGCTCTCACTGGTTTCTATAGAAATTTTGTTAATAACTATGGTAATATTGCATATCCCCTCACCGCCTTGCTTGAAAAAAACTATCAGATGGAATGAGGCCATAGCTTAGGCTTCCATGAGTTAAATAATGCTATATGTACAACCCTAGTACTCAATCTACCATACTTCACTAGGACCTTTGTTTTGGAAACCGATAGATCTAATAAAGGCATCGTAGTTGTTAGTAAAATATCTATTTTTGTCATGAATGGGGGGAATTAGTAAGGCCAAAGGACCTAATTGGGCATACCTATGAAAAATGGGATAAGTTCAAAGACCCATGGATGAATAAACAAGCCTAATTGAGGTTGGAATAATGAAAAAGAGTTGAAATTAGGCCCATGGAACCTAACACGAGCTCAAGGTCCTATTAGGACAAAAAATATGGCTTATCATGACCCAAAATCCTTCTAGATTATTGGTGGAGGGGGACTATACCCGAACCAAGGGCCAATACCAAGGGGTAAAGGATGTCATTGGGGGGGGGGAGGGGTCACCAAAGAGATCATAAGAGAGTAAAGATCAACGACTCTCATCACATGTCACATCAAAAACATGAAGGGGTTTAACATCTCCTTGGTGATGTGACAATGGTTTACCATCGGGAACGCGCCCAATTTTAACTAGAATTGCAATGCAAAGGAAAATGGAAAACCATTGTCAGGGACATGTAATAGAAATTTGTGGTTTAGAATAAAACCACTCCTCATCCCCGATGCGAGACGTGCTTGGAAGTTGATGAAGCATCATATGGTGCTAACATGTCACACTGACATGTCATACTATAGTGGACCAAGGACTGACAAAATATAGGTAGGCCTACCAATAGGGAATCCATAGAGACCAACCAGCAACTAACACCTGGGTACAAGGGACCCACCATAAGTTACCAAGGGCTCAAATCATCAACCCTAATCGCAATGACATGTGGCATGTCCTAATGCCACATAAATTCCACCTTGGATCAATACAATGCAGCCATGTGTCTTTGGGACCCTTCTAACATCACACATGAGGTCACTCCAATTTCTCCCTTTTCCTCATTCAAAATTTTTCACCAATGAAACGATGACGTGTGGAACTCAAAAGTTTAACATAAGGGTAAAATTCCTCATTTGGAAAAAAGAACACCATCTCCAAAGAACCAAGTTAGATGCCCGAGATTTAAAAAAACTGCAACAACATCCCTCCTATGTAGATTCCAACAATCAAGAGGTAACCCAAGAACTCGTAAAGTCCCTGCATTCATTTCTGCAACTATTTTCTATCATTAAGCGGGTAAAATGGATATTGT
The DNA here is from genome assembly GCA_009831015.1 of Picea engelmannii. NCBI lineage: Eukaryota > Viridiplantae > Streptophyta > Pinopsida > Pinales > Pinaceae > Picea > Picea engelmannii. The sequence continues at coordinate 201,599 of ML785181.1, forward strand.
CAAAAACCCTAGAAAGTCACAACCATCTAAGAAGTATTCAATGGTAGATGTTATCAGACAAATCGGTAGGTGCGGACACTAACATATCTCCCTATATCCACCTGGATCTAGAACAAAATAGGACAGGACACGACTCTTTCCCTAAGTTGTAGCCATTGAATCTACTAATAAGAAGGAATAAGTGGCATACCTTTATATCGCTTCCTTAGGTCTCTGTTGTTCACGCTTCACTCTGGTACTCTCGTGAAGTAAAGTGCAAGACAACACAAACCAACCAAAGTGAAGATAGCAAAGTATATCCAATGTCAACCTATGCATATGATCAAGGAATTACACAATAAAGTAAGAGTGACTTTATGGGAAAGGGGCATGCCACTGTGTCATATTGATTGAAAGTAGAAGGTACAACCTGATCGCCTTGATGTTGCCAGCTTCCTTTCAGTGACCCTTGGTTCCAACACACACACTTGCTCTGTACTTGCATGAAGAAGATCCAAAATCTATTGATAGACCAAATAGAGCCTTCAAGCTTCTGTCCAAGCAGGGTTCTTCACACAATTCTTTCACCAATTCTTCATTCAATATTTCTTAACATTTTCCATGAGAAACCTTTCAATATATAAGAGAAGGAGAGATGGTTACATGGATGAGGATGATCCCATCAAATCTGAGAAGTCAGTAGAATGACAACCATGTGAATGCCAACTCATTTTCTAGAAGATTCCCTTCTAGAACCC